>JAEIIU010002006.1:0-24746 GCA_018874675.1 Drosophila baimaii | reverse complement strand
GAAATGACTCCTTCACTGCGTTGCAAACTTCTGACTAAAATTATAATACCCTGCAAGGGTATAACAAAGCGCACAAATAGTTGCAAGTTTTCGAATCCCCCAAAAAGGTCTTAAAAAAGAGAGCGAAAACTCTTTGGACTTTTGAAATAACTGCCGCCACTCGCGCTTGTAGTGAGAACCCGAAATACTTCACCAGCTGCTCATCATTGTTGTTTTGGGACCGAAAACTCAAGTTTCCATTGGATTTCAGAGCAGTGCAGTAGAAACAGCACCAGCCATCGGAAAGGAATTTGCAATTATCGAAGATAATTGCGGGAGAAACTGTGGACGGAATTGCCAGCGGAGAGAGAGAGAAACAGGCACTTCTCTAATTTGGGGAGTCGTGCCTTTGGGATATTACAATAGTTATGGTATTCTTTTAATTATTTATTAACGTTTTTAGCTATTCTTTAAGTTATAATTCACTTAATTAATTGATTGTATAGTTTATTAACAAGATTTATTAATAGTATTCCTAAGCTGACTTTTAAGCCGTTTTTAGTGGCTTTATTTAATTTAAAAGTTAAAAAGTCTGCCTTATTTTGGTGATTTATATTGCAAATCTTTTAGGCCGTCTTTTGTTACATTTGATGGTCCTCTTCCTCTCTTCCTTTCCCTTCCCTTTGTCTTTAACCTGACGGGACCACACCTTTTACTTCTTCCAGGCAGCTGTTGTTGCTTTTACCGCCGCTCCCGCCGCCGTTGCTGCTGCTGTATCATTTTCTAGCCAAAGCCGGAGCCTCGGCGGAGGCCGCTGCGAAGAAGCGGAAATGCTATTTAATTAGAGGCGATCAAATGCCGCCATTCCGACTCCGCGTCGCGGCTCTGACCAACCAACTAATGGCTAACCAAATTACACTTTAATTTGGGCCACGAAACAAAAGACTTAGGCAACAAACTTGCGCGTCGTCCAAGTGGGAGTGTCTCTGGTGGATTACTCATCATCATCCCATCCCATTCCATCCCATTTCTCTGCTTTTTTTGAAATTATTATGCGAGCGTTAAAAATTAAAATCTCATTATGCAAATTACACGAAAGGAAAAACTAAACCTTTTCCCCTAGCAACTCCTCCGCCCAATTTGGTGTTTCCATTTTGGCAAGAAGAAGTAGAAAAGTAGTGGAAAAAGACAACATAATTTGCTCGTCGTGTGGTTGTTGTCATCTTAGATTCGTTTGTTGCTGTGTTGCAGTTACACACTAAATTACAGGCAATTACATAGGGGGAGAAGCAGAGCCTACCGGGAGAGAGCGAGACAGGGACAGAGAGAGAGAGTGAGGGAATGTGGGAACACTGCACTCGCAGATTCCTAACTCATTCTCCGCAGTCTGCAGTCTGCAGTCCCCAATCCGCAATCCGCAGCAGTCGGCAATCCAACAGATTGGCAGCTGAAGCCTCTCGCGGACTGCCAACGAGTTCGGAATAAGTTCGGAATAGAAGTTGGCTGAACACCGAAATTAGTTGTTATTGCCAGCCGCACAGAGAGAAATAGTGTGAACTATGTCCGGTCTAGGTAAAGAGAGAAAATGTATAAATAATTAATCAGGTTAAACGAAAGGGTGTATTTAAGGAAATGCTTTTTATTAGTATATTTTTCCCTATTCGATATCAATTAAATACATTAACTTACAGCAATTTCAATCGCAAATTGGATTGTTTTCTTAACATTGAAAAAGGGTGGTCTTATTCCTAATGCACTTGTATTGTCAAGCATGTTTCTTGTCCCTAAAATGGTATTTAAGAGTTATACTTATGGAATTCAACATTCAAAGTTAAGTAAAACCATTAAGACACACAAAAAGTAGCACTTTCAAGGCTTTAATTTCCATTTTTTGCCCTTCAACGTTGCGTAGCACTCTTTTTTCTCAGCGTGTGAGACTATATACATGTTGTAATTTCGCATTGTTTGGCTAATCTACGTAAATCTCATTTTCGGGGTGGCTCCCACAATTACAATCATGGCTAGCAGGGGCGTATGGCAGGAGGATGGGGAGAGGGGGGGGGGGGCTAAAAAGGGAACACGATCTGCCCATTTGGCAAAGTTATGTGGTCGCCGCTCCTCTAATGCACAGGCAGGCACTCCACGCTCCACACTCTCTCGCATATACACAACACACGCACACAGAGCGCACTTTTTGAACTGGTTTCAGTTTGGCGGAGGGTGCAAGTGGCGCAGGTAACCCCCCTCCGCCCGTTCATTTCCCCCTTCATTTTTCCCCAACCTTATTCCACCGTTTTCCACCTTTTTCCTTGATTGCGTATGCGCGGCGTTCGGTGTGCACCAATTTTCTTTGTCTCTCCTCGACTTAAATTCACTTTTTCTAAACACCACGAGATGCCCTTTTATGCGGCAAGTCTCGCGGAGAGTTCTCTCTCTGTTTCTCTGATTCTCCACTCTACGCTCTCTCTCTCTCTCCCGCTCTCTTTCGCTGCAACTTGTTTTGCACAATTTTAATTTTATAAACACCTTTAACGCATTTTTGAGCGCTCACATTCCATAAATGCCAGCAGCGCACACAGAGAGACAGCGAGAGAGTTGGAGGAGAGAAACCAAGAGAATGAGAGAAAAAGCCGAGACAGAGAGCCAGCGAAACTCACCTCAAGAGCTTGCCTCGCCGTGCGGCGAATGTATCTCAGAGATACATCAATTCGCCGTAGCTGCCATTCAGAAATTCAGCGTTTTGAAGCGAAATAGTTTTTGGCCAAGTTTGAGCTCTCTTTCTCCCAGATTCTCTCCCTCTCTCTCTCTCTGACTCTGGGCCAAGACGACAAAATGGTTGGTAGATCATGGCGTAGCCGGTTTTTATTGCCTCTTTTTCTTAGTGTGATTCCACAGGCTTAGAAGAGTCTCCCTTTCGGCCGCCCGGTTAATATTTTAATTAAGTTGCGAAGGGGGCGCCGCGTGGAGATAAGAGCCTTGAATGGCCATTTGCCGTCACACGACAACATAATTTTTGACACAATTTCGCGCTGGCCAGTTAAGCATCGGGGAGATAATCGCCATCGCCGTCGCCTCTGCCATAACAAACACCACGAGGAGCAGAGCAGGGCACCAAGAAGCCACCGCTGAGGAAGAAGCCCGATCGAGTCAAGGAACACGGCGAAAATAGCCGAGAGCGCTGATCGCAATCAAAACATCAATAAACCTTAACTGATAGGCTTCGAGGAAGCCGCAAGGGGAGGAGGGGAGGTCAGCGGAGAAAGAGCTTTCGTTTTGCATAAGAGTGAAGGAGAGAAGGAGAGAGAGATGGGAAATGGAAGCGAGGACGAGGAGAATACGCGACGTGGACGCATCAAATGCGCATCAATTTGCGGTCCAAACGCGACAACAGGCAGCCAGACACGCGTGCAGCATTGTGGATGCCACTGGACCCATGCTCCTACTCCTCTTCCTTTGCTTCCTCCTGCTCCCCACGCCCCTGCCCTGCTGGTGCACTGCAAGAAATTTGTCTGAAATATTTGAACTTTTTAAGTATGTTTCTTTAAGAATTTTTGGTTTGATTTAATTAATATGTACTATTTTTTAGAATCTATTTTATGTTTATTAAATATTTTATTTATTAGCTTTTTATCGATAGACTTTTTTGAGGCACCATAAATTAATTACAGTATTTTTGGTATCATCATATTCGATTCCTCCGATTTCTCGCAGTGAATCACGGTTGCTCCTGTGGCTGCCTCTGTGGCCATATTTAGTAAATACCGCTTCTGTGGCTGCCTTTAAACGTGCAATTAAAGCGCACAGACACAGACACACACACACACACACACACACTCAAATGAGAGAAAGAGAGAGAGAGATGTGCAGGGATCTGAAATGCTCAGCGCGCGCGCGCACACATCACAACAACCCGAGGGCATTGGCTACTGCATTTGCATAGCCGCCAAGAGCTCAAAGCTCTGAGCGGCGAGACCGTTGCGGGAGGAGCAAGGAGTTCAGGAGAGGACCAGCAGGGGATCCGAAGAGAAGCAGGGAAGAGTAGGAGAGAGATTCAGGGAACGGAACAGGGAGCCGAGAATCAAGACAGCTCCTCCGAAAGTCACGAGGAGACAGGAGATGCGCGATTCGCCGAGGCTGAAGCCAAAGTGAAGTATTCGCGCGAGGTTACACCCTTTTTGGGGAAGAATATACTGGACTGCAATAAAATCATTTGAGAGAATTATTCTGGGATAATAACGGAACTCATCCAATTTATGAACTAAGGGAGATGTGGGACTATCTGAAAATAATTAAGTCATGAACCTTCTGCATACGAAGTGAATCTTTGTTAAATTATATATATCAAAATAGTATTTACTCATCCCATGGCTTTCCTAATAGATTGATTTGCTAATCTTTTAAGAAGCTGAGACAATCATTAAGAAAATGACGTCAAGTTGGCAGAATAAACTCTTTGTTAAATGCATTTAAATCTAAATTAATTATTTTCCGCATTCATAAATCGTTTAACTTCTAGTCGGAGCTCTTTTAACCTTTAAGAACGCGCACGTTATGGCTTTAAAGATTTATTATCGAGCTTTTTATAACAAAAACTTGATGTTTGCCTTCACTATATATCACCTGCCTCTGGTCCCGAGTTAAACCTCTAATACTCAACGATTCTCCACACTAATTTAATCCTCGTCCCGTCAATTTCAGTTATGCCAAGCCCTATAGCTTCTTAGGGTCTTCCTCCTCTTGGTTTGGCTGGGAGGATGATGCAACCCCAGCCGGGTGTCAAGTGCTGGGCTTTGGCCAAAACAATTAACTCGTCTCGCTGTCCATTAAGGCCCGCTGGGGAAAGAGAGACGCTGAGTTGTCGGCTAAAATCAATACGAAAGATGAGCTCTACTAGCACTTTACGAGCTAGGCAAAAAAAAAGCTGACAAGAAAAAAACCGAAAGTGTGTTGATTGATGGGCCAAAAGTGGAAGCCTCGCAGAGTCAGCGTCAAAGTCTTGGGGTCAGGCCACGTGTTCGTTCGTACCTTGAGCAGAGCTCATCTGCATGCGAATGGCAATCAATGCAATCGGTACGCCCCCTCCGAGACTCTGGGAGGGACTCTCTTAACAACTTCTGGGGAAAAAACGTGCGATTCTAAATGAGCATATCAACGGCTTACAAGACCCAAGACCAAACCCAAACCAAAACCAAAACACAGGGACAGAGCTCCAGCCCAGAGATGCTCCGTTGATAGCTTTTGCATATCGTCGTCGTCGTCGTCGGTTGTTGCCTGTAAAAGTATTTACCAGAGCCACACAAAAACAGGAGGAGTAAAAGGAGTAAAAGAAGTAAGGAAAATCAGCAGCTAAAAGCTGGCAGCTTATTTGGCCCTAATGTCCCTCTCCTCCCAGGCCTGGCTCCTTTCGAGGAGAGCCGCAACAAGCGAGTTCACAATTTTAATTAGTTAATTATTTTTACTTTTAAGCAAACAAGATTTCAGAGACAAATAAAAAAAGGGGAGCTGTGCTGCTCAACGCCGGAGCAAAGCTTTTTCCAATCCCAAAATCCCAACGACCCAGCTTGATCCCGAAACATCGGAGCCTCAGCTGGGGTTTGCTTTGGCTTTTTCGCTGTTTTTTTTATGCCTTTTTTCCGCTGAGGTTTTGGAATGGCCGGCAATCTGCATACGTGCATCTCAGGCCAGTCTTTGGGGGCTCCCTTCTGCCATTCTCCACCTCCTGAATGCTGCCTGCCGCCTGCAGTCTTGCATTCTCCTATCTGCTGTCTACTGTCTCCTGTCTCCTGTCTCCAGTCTTCTGTCTTTTGTCTTCCGTCTCATTTGTCGTCACTGGCGAAGAGAGCCGTGCTCCCAACTTTACAGATTCCCAAATCTCGGTTCTTCATTCTTTTTCTCTACACTCGAATAAATCTGCATTAGAATGTGGCCATTGTTTGGTATACTAGCATCAGCAGGCGAGTCGATTTAGCCATTTAGATCTCATAGTTTCCTCTCCGTAAATATAAATAAGGTATATATCATAATGAGGCCAATTTCATAAAAACTTAGCACAATTGGATGATAAACAAGGGAGTGTTATTAGAAAATAAGGGTTAACCTTCTATATTGTATCCCACTTGCACTTTAGCATCTTAACGAAAGGACATGGGTTTAAGCCCTGGTCAAAATATTCCGTTTTGGTTTTCTGCGCAATTTCTAATTTGAAAGAAGGCATATTGTTCAAGCCACCTGACACCCATGTATTTCTTCGAGTGCACACACCACACAAAATATCTTGACCAGCTTTGTGGCCGAAATATATATAAGAATTCCTCGTGTGGGTTGCCTCCAACATTCATAACATCGAATCTGGCCCCATTGTTTGGTGGAGAGTTGCTGGCGCGATGATGATGATGATGATTATGGCCAAAACGGATTTGCATATTTTTCGTGGTTGTAGAACACGGCCCATACAAAGCCAAGTATTTCATAAATCCCCACAAGAGTTTGTTTTTTTGGCTTGCAAATTAAATTGTCAATCATTTTTATAACTTGGCCCGATCGACGTGTGCGTGAAGAGAAGTTAATGCCAAAATGATATGTGAAAAACATAAGAAGGCAGGCTCTGGCACACAGCATTCAGCATTCAGTAAAACATATAAACGATACGTTGTTTTTTTTTTCATTTGAATTTTTAAACAGTCATTGGCTTGTCTGGGTTCCCTTTTGTCTCTCGTCACTTTTGTTGTTCGCTAAAGATCTAAAGATCTATCAAGATATCTATGTTTGGGCCGGAGCCACACATAAATAATGAATTATGCCCGATTATTAGGCAACTTATGCAGAGGCAAAGGCCAAAGCCAAAGCGACTGCTAAAAAATTACAGCGATTAGTTGATTCGAGAGCTGATGGGGAAGTGTTTATCACGAGTGGCTACTGGCAAACATAAATCAAATATGTGCGGCTACGCTCGGGTATTGTGTCAACTTATCCGCTTTCAATGTTTAACAACATCAGCGAAAAAGGGGAAGAACTGTGTGTGTTCTGGCGGAAGAGTCATCATCATCTCGGTGTAGATATCATCGCCTGAGCTCACTTCTCTTTCAGTGCCGCCGCCTCAATAAAACCTGCAACATTGTTGCATGTTTATGGGCTGCCGCCACGACTACCCGAGGGGCAGCCAAAAAAAGAAATGGAGAGGGGACAGGGCCGGGTCATATATCCGCACAGTTATTGATTAAGGCCCATAACAAAGGCCAGCCAGAGAGAGAGAGGGGACCCAGAAATTACTGATTGAATGCAGCGGACAAGAGAACGTGTCGAAAGGCAACGAGAAACGCAAGTTCGTCTCTGGCACAAAAAACACAGCCAGGAATAACTGTGTAGAGCTCCAAAAATTCGTGTAATTGCTGTTGCAATTTGCAAAGAGAACAAAAGGGAAATTGCTTTACAAAAAAAATTGGGCACGGGACTCGGGCCAAAACTCCACCCATCTCGAAGAACTTCATCTCTGTTGCTGGGCAGTAAATGCCCTTGAGGAAAGTCAGAGCGCAACCCAACCAAGCCCTCAGGACATGTCATCGTATGAGGGTCCATGCACTATATCGTTAGAAGTGGAAACATATTCCAAAGAAAATATATTACGCCAATATATTACCATAACTACGTGAATAGATAAGCGAACTATAAATATCATTTCTTAAAGATTCATTTATAACATGATTGGATACTGACATTGGAGGTTGATAGAAATGCGAACAAAGAATTCTTCCCTTCCTTCCCAATTTCTTTTGGTATACCTCGACGATGTGTATGTTATGTTTTTGTACCTCTTAGTGGGGTATTTCTCTCGTATGGCTTTGTTTTTGTAATCTTTTTCAGAGTCTAAAATATATCTGGGACTTTTACTTTAGAGTTATCTAGCTTCCTTCCTTTTTATTATTCTCCCAGCAATCCCTTGTCCCCATTTTACAACCCACTAGAGACTAAAGACCTCAGGCTGCGTAACTCCCAGGTTCAGAGCTTCTTCTCCAACTTTGACCCACTTCGTTTCTGGGTTTTTTCGGCTTTGGCCCGAAGTACCATAAATTACCGCATCGACTTCCTGCCACTGCCACCGAACTCTGGTGGCGGGGCAGCAATTCATAAATTAAATCAAGTTAATATTTCAGTGTCCGAGGTGCAACACCTCCGTGGCCTCGGATATTAAAATGCTTAATTGAATTTGTTAAGGCCAGCGAATGGCCTCCGATAAGGATAACTCCTCTGTGTGATGCTCCTCCCTGCCCTGAAGACCCCAGATTCTTCGCCATAAACAAACGCACAACTTTTTTATTGCCCGCCGATTGTTAATTTGTGAAGCGATAACGCGTTCGCGGATGGCGACCCCAATTTTTCTCAGTTCTTCTCTCCGGTTGCGATTTGTGACACCCTTTCTGAAGGTAACCTCCTCTAGATATATTTCTCTCTTTTCGCCTCGATAAACTCATCCCTTTCTGGCAGGGGGATCCACCTCCTCCTCTGGCTCCCTCTCTGTCTTTCTCTGGGGTTCTCTTCCCATATGTCGTTTCCTGCCCCGCCGCCACCGTCGCCGCGGATGACATGACAAATGTCTTTGACCAGAACCCAGAGAACCGCATCGAACTCTCGGTTACCCGAAGGCGGATGACGCCCCTCCACTCGTTCTCCTCCTCCTCCTCCTCATCCAGTCGGGAGGCCTTTGCCTTTTGTTGTTCAATTCAATTTATTGTCGAAAGTTCGTAGTTGAAAGAACATTTTAATTTGGGCAGGCGAGGCAGCAGCGGCTCAGGGTCCAAGCTGGGGCTTTAAGCTTGGGATCTGAGCCTGCTTTCCTTATAGTTTATGTGGCATGAAGTTGCAAAAGTCTCGTGTCGAGCGTTAAATTCTTTTCGACTTTGGCAAATTGAACGGGCAGTGGTGCACTGAGGAAAATATGAGAGATTTTTGTATTTGAAATGTGTGATTTAGTCGAGATAATCAGGTATCACATGGAAATAAAATAAATACTATATTTTGGCGCCCGAGGAGGGATCTTGATCTACGTAAAACCCCTAAGAAAGTCTCTAAGAAATAGATACCTATTCTAGCTAACGGACACACTAACAGAAGGAAATGGACAAATTAAAGTTATTGACTCTCATTTTTTCTCTCTCTGCACTGCAATGTTGATCCATCCTTCGGATGAATTCAAAAAAAATAACTGTTATGCTCAGTGTCAGGCTGCCAGAGTTCGGGGTGTCGAAGCGTTCCTCGGACTTCTCTTATTTAAACTCTTATTTATGCACATTTAGCCTGCCTTTACGGCTGCTGCAATTCGTTTTTTATTTCTTACTTTTTGTGGCTTCATTTCTGCAGACAAATTTATTTGCTGTGGTCGCTCTCTGCGGTTACTGCTTATTAGGGGATTTATGACGTTTTGCCCCGCAGTGGGGATCTCTTGTTAGTCGAATTGTGATCACTCTGCGCGACGGATGGACAGCGCCGTCAATTGCCATCAATCAATCAATCTAACTGTACGCTTTTGGGTGCACGGGCGCAGATTCCAAGGGGGCAGGGTGGGGGCGTGGCGGATGGCCAAGATTTGAATGCTGAACAAAACTGCGCCTGCTTACCGGATCATAAATTTCTGTGCATTCGTCTCATTAAACAGGAAAAAAGGGAACGAAAATATCAAATTACCTCTGCCCAAGCTCGTCGTCGTTCTCTCTTCTCCTTCTGGCTCTCTTTCTTTCTTCTTCTTTGGAAGAATGAGAAGAAAGCCGTGGGGCCGGGAAGAAAGACGGGGGTTTGATGGACAGGAAAGTGTATCGTTGTTGGCATGTTTGAAATTTTATACACTTGGGATTGGCGGGATTAAGAGATTTTCCCTCCACTAAAGAGTTGCCAAAAAACAAGAAAAAAGCCTACTTTCATTTCACTGAAACAAAAAGAAAACAAAAATGTAACAGGCCGAACAGAACACTGAGCGGCAACCGATCCCAAATTAAACTTAACAAGGCACGAGTGTTAATGAATTATTTGGAGGACACGCTGCAATGTCACAGAACCGAAACCGCAGACATAAAAAAGAGGCGAACAGCCCAACGAATTTCATTAAAAACTTGCCACAAACATTGTCGACAATTAAAAAGCTTCGAAGCTACGTACAATTCGAGTTGAGGCACAAGCAAAAAAAAAAAGGAAATACAATCAATGTCGCTGGGGATGAGCTCTGGACAGGAATCGAAGGTACCAAGCCAACTCGATCTTAAGTGGCTCGGTTGGCTTTACTGGCTATTTTTAGGACTCTGCTGCACAACGAGGCCTGAAACCGAAAGTGGGAACTCTCTGGAGCATTCGGCGGAGGAGCTCTGAGCCTTGTCGATTTTTCGATTCTTTTTTGTGTCAGGTTCCCTCTGCGGTTTACCTCAAAAAACAAAAATAACAAAGAAAACCCAAGCTGCTGAAGGTTGAAGAGTGTTGCAAGGAAAGAGAGAAAAGTTTTTTTTTTAATGTTATATAAACAAAACTACTTAAGAAATAAATTTAAAAATAAATTATAAAAATAAAAAAAGTATCTACAAAATTATTTAACATCAGAGAATGAGTTTAAAGCGAGTGCCTCTCTTTAAAACCATCACAAAAGCAATTAATTAACCACCTTAGATTTATTTCCTTGTTTGCTTTTCTGAAATCTTTAAATGACATCACTTAATTGCTCAACACTCGAATATTTTCTCCTGTGTACCCTCTCGGAAATCAAGCGAATTAGCAAACATTTAATTCTCAAATGCACTTCGAGTTCGTTGCCTAAGTCCTTCGTTCTGTTTGGAGTAACGAGTTGCCTGCCTGCCTGCCATCATCGCCTCTTGTTTGCCGAGCTCTCGTCCGCCTAAAGAGCTTGAAATTGAGCTTCTTGAAGAGCACAAATATTGAATGTGCTCCTAGTCTCTAGTGGGTGGCCAGTGTTCTAGAGAGGCCACCACCAGAAGAAAATCTTGGCTAATTTATTTGCTTTAATGTCTCAACTCTTTCTTTCGTTTCGCAGCTGTTTTTGGCAAGTCGCCGAGGCAGAAATAAAGCAAAATTAAATATGCAAATTAGCCGCGGCCTAATCCCCACTGGAGGGTATCCGAAAAATCAGCAGAGAACAACAGCAAATCATAGTTGCTGACATTTGTTAAAGTTCATTAAACGCGACAGTCGCGCTGAATACTAAAATAGACGGATACAAATGGGAAAAGGGGAAAAGAGATAGGGAGAGACCATAGAATAGGCGGAGTAATCACACTCGAGGCCCACCAGCGGCGCTTCATTGCGATTTTTGCGGACTTTGGCTTCTTTCTTTCCCTCTGAAGCAACAGGGAGAGGGGACAGGAGCGAGCAGAAAATTGCCAACATTTTTGCCAGTTGACAACTTAATAAATTTTGAGCAGAGCGGCGACGCAGAGAGAGAGAGAAAGAGAGAAAAGAAAAGATCGCTCGAGTTGGTTATTAAACTCGCATATTTCTAATAATTTGCTCTGTCCGCTTGTCCGCTTGTCCGTTTGTCCGCTCAAGCTGCGCTTCTTCTGCAGACGGCAGACTTGCAGACATTTCCTCTATTTATCAGAAACGCATAAATTTCTAAAATATTTCTTCTTCTACTTGGGCTGCTGCGGCGGCTGCCACGACAACGAACAAGCGCGAACAACAACACGATGTGCAGCTGGAGAGATGGCCAAGAAGAACAAGAAGAAGAGGCAGGAGAAGCTCCAACACACGTGCACAGTGGAAAAAGAGAGATAGAGAGAACGACAGAGGCGAGCAGTGAGAAGAAGGTGGATCGAGATCGAACAGAAAATGCAGTGGAAAAATGTTAGAGATAGTTACAGAAATGGCACAGGCTTGATTTGTATGAATGGTTTCGGAAAGAGCCAAGGGTCCTTCATCAGTTTCCAACATTTTTTACTATAAATAAAAAAAGGTTAAATATAATAAAGGAAATAAATAAATAAGCCAATCTACCATTTATATATTTAAAGAAATAGTTTGATTAGAGAAAATTAGTAGGTTTGGCTTGGTTCAATAATTATGCGAATTTCCAGGGGTCCTTCATCAGTTACAAACATTTTTTAATATAAATAAAATTCTAAAAAATTAAAATTAAACAAAGAACTTAATAAAATAAGCTTTAATTAACCTTTTTAAGCATTCTGCTCATGAAAATATGTTTATCGAAATTTTCCAAGTGGCTTTTGGTTGTAAATCTTTGCTTTTGATTCTATATCACCGTGTATATATTCGTTTTCCGTTCGATTTCCTGTTGAAACCCTTATAAAAATATCAAGAAAGTTCCCTGCCTTTCTCTCAGTGCTTTCAGACTTGGGTTCTAGCATTTCATTTCAACACCAAACGTAAATTTGTACTTCCTCAAAGGAGTCAGCATGATGCTGCCTGCTGCCCTCCCCCTTTCGCCCCTCTTACGCTGCTCACCACGCTGAAAGGAGATTTATGTTCATTATAGATTATTTCTGTCTGATGATGTTAATTTTGTTGCATTTCTCGCATTTGCTTGCAGCTCTGCTTCGCTCTTTGCTCCACTCTCTTCTCTTCTCTCTATCCCCTTGTTGTGTGTTGTGTGTGTGTGTTACCGTTGTGAGTTAAAGGAAATACAGGCTGAGGTGGGGCCATGGCGGAGAAAGGGGGAGAAGAAAAGCTGGCTGAGAAAAATGTGAATTCAGCTGGCGCTGCTCATAAATGTTGTACATTGTGGTGTTGCTGGTGTTGTTGTCGATGGCATTGCATGGTCAGCATTTGATTTGTTGCGCACACGCCTTGGCAACATTGTTGCCAGAGAGCAGCAGTAACGAATGCCGAATGTTGCAGGAGATCAAAGAAGGATTCATAAAAACACATCTGGATCTCGGGATCTACAAGAGTTCGGGACACTAAATTTGGGATGTAGCTCTAGATGAAGGGGAGAGAAGTGATGCCTTCTTAAAATTTTAAAAATAAAGTAATTTTATCTTTGTAGAATTAAGGCAGAAAAAATTCAAAATATCATCAAATAAAATAGAAAGAGATAAACAATAGTCACCTCGGGATCTCCAAGAGGCACACTAAATTTGGGATGTGGCTTTAGATGGAGGCTAGAAAGGGTATACTTATTAATCAATTTCAATATCTTCCCAAACCACAAGCGGCAGAACAAATATATGTCCCGTGCCATCTCCATGATTACGCCTCATAAAAGCTCTACAAAGCTAGCATTTATCTTTAAGGAATTACATTAATATTATACCTAATTCCATTTGTATAATCTTTCTTTACAGGTAAGTCCCCGTGGTGCGATGAATCCATACGAATTGCTTAACTAGGCGTGAGTATTGGGTGACTGTAATTCTTCTTCAAATGCTCCCCTTTGTTGTTGTTTTGGATTGTACCTCTTGCCATTGTTGATGCTCTTTGTTGGTTGGTTGTTCGGTTGTGGCTGCCTGTCGCCTGTCAAGACGTTTGTCAACACACAAAGCAACATGTCAAACAAATGATGTGAGCTAACGATGCCGACACGAAACACAAGAACATCCAGCGACGCCGAGCAGCAGTAGAAGCAACTGCCACAGAAACTAAATCAGAACGGGCCACGCCTCCTGCCTTGCATCGCCTCGGAGATGCAGCCATATTAGTGCCATGTTCACTCGGTGTTGCACGTCACTCAAAAGCGGTTCGAGCGGAGGTCACCAACACCTCACCAGCTTTGCCCTTTTTCCTCCATGCCTCTATCAGAGATTAACTTCGCTCTGTAGAGATTAAAATATATTCGAACTTTATCAGGAGCAGTGGACAGGAGTAGGGACATAGTGAGGTTACGGAAAAATCTAGAAGTTTGATAGGAAGGGGTAGAGATATTTTAATACAGCTCACTTTGAACTTGTAGAAATAAAGAAACAAAAATCTGAAAAATACTTCTACCACTGTCGAAAAGCCATAACAAAAACTAAAAGTACTAAAAGTACAAAACCCATTGGTAACCTTGTAATTTACGGCTCTTACCTAATGAAATAGCTAACAACAAAAATCCATAATCCAGCAGTTACAGAATTCGATACAGCCGTCAGTCATTTTTCCCGGTGCATACATCTCCCCGAGTCCCAGGCTCATGCACAGCTGGTTGCACTCACTCCCTCACTCTCAGTCCCAGTCCCAGTCCCCCGATCCTCTGCAGAAACAGAGAGAAACCGAGACGTGGCACAACGCATCCGCATCTGTGCGTGAGCTTTTATGTGCACCTTAAATTCTACTAATGAAAACGATCGAGGGGGATTTCAGATGGAGGATGGAGGAGGTAGATCCATGGAGATAAGCGGCGCAGACTGGGAGAGAGAAATAGAGCTTCCCTAATGGCGGAGAGTTCGCTTTATGGTCGCGTTGACATTTTTATTAACGCTGGCCTTAATAACAGCAACCAGCAACCAGAGATCTTCGAAATCCCCCTTCGAATGGCGGCCCACGCCCCTGCCGCACAGATTTATGATGGCCATAACAATGAATTAAATGTGACATCGATTGCTATCGATAGAGTTGTGGCCAGTTCTTTATCGCCCCGTCTCAATCGATGCATATGAAAATGGAACTGGACACTGGACACTGGACACTGGAGAGCTGGCCGGCCATATGATGTGCACATGGTTGTGTGATCATTTGGGATCAGGATCGGCATTGGAATCGGCAACGGAACGGGGATGCTCCCGCTGTGCGGTTATGCAATCGTCTGCCTCGTATTTCAAATCGCCTGACGGTCATCATCTCCCATCTCCCAGCTCTCCAGCAGTCGCCATTCCTTCTTTTCCCACTGTGTGGCGTCTTCTCCTCCGTTTGCACTATATAATTAGCTTCATCAACGCAATGCTGTAAACAAATGCAGGAGGGAGCCAGCAGGGCAATAAAGCTGAAATTACCCCCAGAGAATGAAGAATTGAGAGAATGGGGTCCGAAAAAAAAGAAAAGAAAAGGTAAAGGTAAAGGTAAAGGTAAAGGCTCTTCTGTTTCGTGGAGAACGAAACCCAGGGCAAGCGATATAATTATTATTTTATCTCCACAAAGTAGAGAAATTCTACCTTATAATACTATATAGATGTATTTATATATACATAATGACCGCTGTGTGGGTACAAATCGCTGGCCGAAAAATACAAAAAAAAAAAATTACAATCAAATTATGATGCGAAACAAGACAATTTTCTGTGGCCGTAATTAGAGCCATGGGGAATTTCTCTGTCTGTGTCTCTTCCATCAATTGGAGTCTCTGTGATTCTCCGTTTCACTTGTCTGGACAGCAGACGACGACGGCATCGGGTTACCAGCTTGATTTGGATTCGGAAATAGGGCCAGACAGCTTAAAACGAAAGGAGAGCGGCTCGACTATGGGATACCTGGTAATTTATAGCAGTCTCATATCAATTAAAGTGATTAACTTCTTAGGGATACCTATATTGAAAACGACTAGGTGGTTCCATGATCTCGCTAAACGATGCTGTCTAAAAAAAACATAATCTAATTTATATTTCTCTGAAGTAAGCACCCACCTAGTATACCCCATTATCCCCACAAATACTAGGTAAAGTAAAACCAGAGAGCAAGTTAACCACCAACCAGAATCTGAGCTTGCATGTAAAGCAAAACGAGACAAGTGGCTGCAAAAAACAAAAGCAAACACACACCGCGATCTCGGGTTCCCCGAGTAGTTCCCTTAGAAGGGAATAGACGAATTGATTTTGCGCTCGGCTGCAGAAGATCAAAGCGGTGCTTGGAGCCGGCCTTACCTTCAGATTGGGTGTCGACTCAGACACCAGACATCAGACATTCTGCGGTTTGGCTTAACACACAAAAGCAGAGGTTAATCGACCAACGATTATACACGAAATCAAGGCACTTTTGGAAGTCATTGTGAGTTCTTCCACAGAATTTGCAGAGACCCAAAACTTTTAGAAAGAAATAATTAGAAAAGGTAACACAATTATATAGTTACAAAGAAAATAAAACATTCTATTTAACAGTCCCACTTAAGCAAAATAATAACCATAAGAACTAAAAAGTTCATTGAGGGATAACAATTACTGAAAAGATATATGAACATTTATTATATACAAAAGGTATGTTTAAAAATAAATTCCTTCGCTAAGATCTTAAAAGTGTAACTGGTATTTAACATATTAAGCAGGGAAATGTTCTTAAATAACATAAATGTTACTCAACTGATTTATGCCAGGGATTTCGACGGTTACTACTTTGTTGCAAGTGCAAAACTATTTGCATCTGCATCCCCAGCATCTGCACATCTCCAAACTGAACTACCTGACAACCTGACAATGTTTGCCCGTTCACAGCATGGCCCCATGGTCCAAGGTCCTCGGCTCTGGGATTCCTTGGGGCCTCTCAGGGTTCCACGAGGTTTACGACTCTCAGCGAGTCGTCGTCGTCGGTAGCGCATACAATTAGACTTTTAATTATCGTCTTTGGCTCTTTATTTCTTTTGTTGCTACTTCTGCAGGGTTCCCCCCTCTTTCATCTTATTGGCGGCCGCTGTCCATTTTTTGTCGTCAGCGGTAAAAAAAAAAACGAAAAAAAAAACTAATAATTTGCAGTAAAAAGATAACAACATTGCCAATGGAAATGCAGCCCCAACGGCAGCATCCCGCCTGGGCTTTGCCGCGGGAGCCACACAAGTTGCTCAAAGCGTCCCATAACTTTTGGAGTCTTCTTTTCCCGCCGATTGCTAAAAACAGAACAAAAAGTTGGCAAATAATTTGCAAATTTTTATGAGCCAGTCCGGAAAGGGGGCGCGGGGTTTGGGGTTATGTGGAGGAAAATGGACAGGAAGCTGTGCTTAGCTAAACAGTTGCACAGGTTGCTGCTTTTGCCTTCCAAAATGGCTGCGCAATGAGGAATTAGACTTTGAGCATAAGACTCTCTTTTTTTATTTTCCTAAATTGCCAAAAAAGTTTGTTAAAAAAATCTACTCTTTATTTATTACTCAGTAGCATTCATTTAAATATTGTAATTGGTCAAGGAATTTAAAACAAATATTTTATTTCTACTCGCTAATTCCTATTCGTTACTTTACACTCGTTACTTCCTGATTAGAAGGAGAGCATAAAGTAATACCATTTATCGACATAAAAATTCGCCACACCCTATTAACCACTTTATTGTTCTTCATTAATTTTTAATTAATTATTTCTCTTCCATAAAATGCATAAAACTTGCTTCTGCCATAATTTAGTACTCGTTAGTTTTGCACTCGCTATTATCTGATCGGAAGGAAGGCTCCTCAGCAACGAGGCATGAATTAATCGCCTGTGCCTAATCAATTATCTTTACAATCTTTAATTAATTCTATATTATTCGCCCTGCCTCAGTTTTCGACAGCAGCTGCTGCTGCTACTCCTTCCTGCTTTTCCACTTGGTGATCATCTCTAGCACCTCGGGTCTTGCAAATTGCAACTCAGCCCTCCTTGCCCCGTCGTCGAAATCATCATAAATCGTGCCGGCACATAACTCAGACCCAATCGGAAATTGCTTTTCGCTTATCGATTTACGCGCCTAATCGACCAATTTTGCACTAGATTATAAGCATAGCCGAGGTCCCTTTAAAAATAACACAGATAACTAATGTTGTGCTGGAATTTTGGGTCATCGTCTGCGAGGAGGAGGTGGTGTGTGGTGCTGACCAAAGCCACCAAAGTAAAACAAACGGCAACGCGTACGCGTCTAACGTATTATCATATATCTCCAACTGATTTGCATAATCTGCTATTAATTGCGCTGCGATAGAGCCCCGGCAGAGTGAGAGCACCCGGAGAAACGGAGACAAAAGCACAGATAGAGAGAAAATTGATTGGCCCTAAATGCCAGGCAGAAACATTTGGACAGGCTACGACTTGGGGGCTCATCTGCACTATTCCCCCTTTCGGGTTTTTTGTGTCATTCCATTGATTAATAAAACAAAATCGAAATCTAAATTACGAGGAGAAGCAGCGGTATTCAAATGAGCAAATAAGAGTTTTCAGGTTCCATTCCATTCCACCGAAATTATTCATATCCAAAGAAAGTGAGTGAGTGAGTGGAGTGGAGAGTGCCTTGGGGCCCGATGACTGACTGCCAGATAATTAGGGAAATTTATATATGTTTTCCACAAAAGAGCAGAGTTACTTTATTTTGGGATAGCCCATGAATTTATAGCAATTTTTCCAAATCGATTACTCTCGAAAATCAGCAGGGTAATCGATGACTGCAAATCTAATTTGTGGCTCTACAAGTGTGTCTCCTTCTAATCTTTACACAGAAAACCGTTGGACAACCTCCAACATCCACTATTCCATGATAGGAACACCCACAATTTATGTATATACGAGAATGGGGAACAGGATCGAGTGGAAACAGCAGGTTGTCCCCCGAACAAATGCTTTAATTAAAAATGTGTTCGCCTATTTCGCTGTTCAGATTCCTCCACCTCTATCCCATTTCGGGCTTACACCGTTCACCGTTATAGTATTGGCCAACAAACTCACATGCGCGCCACTCGAAAAATCTGTCATAAATTTATTATTTTTAATTAATTATTAAAAGCCGCCTGGCTGCCCGTTGCCGCTGTCGATCGCTGGGACGCCCCAAAAGTCCGCTGCTAAATAAATTCTCCAAGAGGGAGGAAACGTAGGCCGTGGCAAATGTGCTTATTAAAGACCCCGCGCGAGAGGCCAGGCCAGGCCAAATGCCAAAGTGCTCATTAGTCGTTTGGTAAAATAACAAAAAAAAAATATATAAATAAATAAATAAAAACAAACCCAGACCAAAAAACACAAAAACCATAGCAAACTGTGTGCGTAATTTATTGCTCGCCTCGAACACACAAATTTGGAAATTAACCGCCGAGCCGAGCAAGTTCCACTTTAAAATTTCGAGAAAATGGCAATGGCAATTTAGCAACGCATCGCCACCGGCATCTCTGCTATTGATTGAGCTTTTCACAGTCCGATTTTCCGATGAATGAGAGTTTTGCGCCGTGAATGAAAACGGAAAAGGCAAAGACAAGCGGCTTACGTAACACATTGCGCCGTTTTGGGTGACACGATCGCAGCAATTTTGCGATTTTGCGATTTCGCGATTTGAAATGCAACGAGGCAAGCGCACAAAAATGTCAGTCCGCCGAGAGAGAAGAGAATTTCATAATTAAATGTCGATCAAAAGGGAGAAAAGGAGCTAAGCCGAGGTGCCACATTCTTGCACATACCCAAGACATGGATTTAGACTTGATTTTACAATATAATTGTAATTTTTCTCACTGCACAAACAGCAAACACGATTTCGTAATCGTCAAACCCAGAATGTAATATTCTAAATTGAATTAACTCTCAGAATGCGGTTGTTATTAAAATAAATATAAATAAGATAAGGAAAATAATCCTCGGTAATAATATCTTGAGTACCAGGAATGGAAATAAAGTTATATAGCTTTTGACTGCCGGTTGAAGGCTTAACTATTTAACATGGAATTTCACCATAATGTGGGGAAGAATTTAGCATCAAAATCAATTGAATTTACACATGGATAACGTTCAATATTTCCCGAGCCTAAAAGCCAAGTTCGCGGATCAATTTGGCCAACTTTAATGCCACATTTTCTCACACAGCAAGTGCCTGAAGCCTCTCTTTGCATTTTATGGTCCACTCGAAGTCCACTGGCCAGTCGTCCCAAGTCGCAGTCTCCGCCGGGGCAACTCCCTGAAAACTCACCTGGCAACCAAAGACCCAGAGCAAAGGCGAGCGGCGAGTGGCGGAGCAAGGGGAGTGTGTCCATGGCCATGGCGAACTAATCAGAAAATTGAATCGCTTTAATTACTGCACAGGCAATAGGCAGTGGAGCTGCAGATGGAGGATCGGAGGAGCGGGTTGCTCATCAGCAACAGCCACAACAGCAGCGGCAGCAGCTGGCTTCGGCATGCAGCTCCTACTGCGCAACGGCGGCGGCTGGCTACTCGTCTTCTTCTATGAGAAATGACTATAGAAATTTTGCAATAAATTTTAATATGCGTGTAATGAGTGAACGAAGAATGCACCCGAACTATGAGCGAGTAATTAGAAAATAAATTCCTTGGTGCTTAGCATCAGCTCTCTGGCTTTAATTGTCCGAAAAATAATACTAGTTGGTGCCCCACACAGGGAGGTCTCTTTCCCAAAGCAGAAGATGAAGAGAGAAGGCCGTAACTAACCCAGTGACACATAAAAGTGTCGCCTGTCACGCTGGGAAGGCGGCTAAGACAACCACTGGCACCGTTAGATGGCAGAAAGGTTCTTCTGGCATCTGGGAGCAGGAAGAGGAAGCCGCCGGGGGAGGAGCTAGAGAAATAAAAGAAGCCAAACGGTCAGCAGTTAATCGGGGAAAACGGGGGACCTTCCACTCCAAATGGCAGCTGGAGACCTGCAGCCAAAAGACACTGAGAAACTGTCAGCAGCAAAAGAACAAGCCATAAATAAATAAATAATAACTATTTTAACAACTTCATTAATCTCTATTTTTACATTTAGTTTATTAAATGTAAATAGAAGGAAGTTAAATGTTAACTAGATTTAACACATTAGTTCCCAATCATCGTATTTCACATAATGAAACACTTTATGGATTTCTCGCAGTGCAATCTTCACAAAGACCCAACAATTGCAGCCCTAGTTGATCTGCCACTTCCTAGGTGCAGTCTACCAGTCACCGTGACCGTTCCTCCTCAGGGGGAGGAAACTGGGGGAGCAAGCTGTAATTTGAGCTGCCGAAGCTGTAACATCTCGGAGCTACTCCAGAGGGGAACTCCCCCCCAAGCCACACACATATGATCCTCTGACAACGACTTTATTTTTCACAGCCCCCATTCGAAATGCCAAATATTTATTCCCAGCCAGCAACTGACTGCAGTTGCTTACCTGGTAACTGCTTACTGCTACCATTTACCAAAGTCAACGGTGGTAATGGATGGGGTATGGGGTGGCGGGCTAGCGGGGACCCGAGACTGTAACTGACACTTTAACAGCAACAAGTGGGAGGACGTTTATGTCTCTTTGTCTTTGGTTCGTTGTTGTTTTCCCGGGGCCTTTATTTCATTCTCTTTTTTTTTTGGGTTTTTTTTTTTGGCTTACTAAATCACAGAAATCTAGCTTTAATGGCCTGTTTACGGTCTTAGCCTACAACGGAGAAATGCTTTCTGCCCAACTTCTGCTGTCAGCGATTTTGACAGTTCCCTCCGCTCCTCTCTGGTTGGGTGAACCATTTGTCGTTTAGTGAAATGAGTTGTCGGTAATTGCTCACTTGAGGAGTTCGGAAGGGAAAGCCATGGGTTTAGCGATTCGATCTGGGTAAATAGTGAAGACCATGGTATGTCGTGGGCTGGAAGCTCACCGTTTTTTGTGTGGGCGTGTCAGTTGATGAAGTGCTGTCGCACAGTCTGGGCTGTCGTTTTTCCAAGGTTTCTTTTACGCATCCAAATTCATCGGGGAAAAATGAAGGGAGGAGTCACACAGAGATTTAAGATAAGATTTTGGGGATTTGTCGATAGTTTCCAGAAACATTGAAGAAGTACTTGCTTTCTTTTAGTAATTATGATTTTCGAGAGTATTCAATGCAAAATATATACCAATAATTTATTCTATAAGCTCAGGATCTAGTTTCAGGTCCTCTTCTCTTCTCTGCACTTAATGTAATGTTGTTCAAGCATTTTAATGCGATCCTGATGACTCATAAACCCAATTTAAACCTGGCTAATACACTCTCATTAGTCCCAGACCTTATCCCACTCACGACCTGTGTCTTAATAACTCCCTCACGTTTCCATCTCGAATGGAAGACATAAAAACCCAAAGAGCTTACTGGGTAAAAGTGGCGCTGGCTGGCTGCCGTGGCAGTAGCAGCAGATTCCCCTGCGTCTCTGAATCTCTCTCTCGGGGCAGTTAATTTTCAGACCTTAATTAATTCCCTAAAACATACGGCATTTGTCAACTCCTCCTCAGTCTTCAAATATTTTCCACTTTCACATAAATTAGCTATGGCAGATGGACCAGACCACCTCTGGTTTCACGTCAACGGAAGATGATCAGAAAGATAGTTTAGGGGAAAATAAAGGGGAATAAATGTAAATAAAGGGGCATAATTCGATGCTTAAATTGTAAATTGAGTTGCACTTTCGGTGCTGGGCCTAGCTTTTCGAATGGTAATTCATAGCTGAGAATGCTTCTCCCTTTCTTTCTTCAGATTCTCCCTCTCGCTCAAAGACAAGGCCACGCCCTGCTCGCCAGTGTTTATGAGGTGAGAGCTGAGGGCCAATGATGATGATGATGATGATCTTAGGAAGCCGACCCACAAAAAAAGACTTTTTTTGCTGAAATTGGAAGCCATTTTCTGGCTCTCTTTCTCGTCTTTCGCTTCTCGTCTCTCGTCACTTTTTGCTGCTATTTCTCTGCTCTTTTTATGCCGCTGCTGTTTTACATTCTCGTGCAGAAAGGAAAGACAATACGGGGCTACTTTCCTTGGGCTACTACTGCTGATTCCACCGCCTGTGGTGGTGGTGGTGGTGGCGGTGGCTCTGGCTCTGGCTTGGCCAAGACGCCATCGTGGCTTCTTCTTGCACCGCCCCTCAGCGTCCGCTTCCGCTGAATCCTCGGATTGGCTGGTCACTGCCACATCCACACGATGATGCCTTGATGATGACGTGACTGAGTGGCCCTCTCTGAGGTCCGAAATGCTGTCAGTCAGTCAATCGGTCAGTCATTCAAACATAAAAGCACGAAGAGAAATAATGTTGGTTCTTCAATGCATAAATTCAATGTTGTACATTTTTTGTGAGGTCGAAGGTGTTCGTTTGACTAAAGAATAATTCTACCAAGTACGAAAAGGTTACACTTTCCTTGAACTCAATTTCATTAAACTTATTTCTTGTAAATAAGCTCTACCTTTTCTCTCTGTGCTCTGTACTGCTCGAGAGACACCTCCATCTTGAGCACTCCATCTCTTTTTTGGTGGGTGAGGCGCTCGAAATTATTATAAGAAGTAGCCAAGACAAACAAAGAAACAAACTCGACCCCAATAAGTCATTTAAGACTCGAATTCGTCCAGCAATTTGCAGAGCATTGTCCATGTCTCATGTCTCATTCTCCTTCTCGGCTGTGTTTTTGTTTTAGTTTTGCCCGTTGTCTCTTCATTGGGTTTCGGCCATGTTTGTAATTACCAAAACCCAAAGAGGTGGAGAAGGAAGTTCCCTCTGAGGTACACAAGGTACAAAAAAAAAGACAAAAGAAGTTGGCTTTGGATACGGCTACGGCTTCGGCTTCGGCTAAATGTTTAAGCCGCGACCAAAAATGGCAAATTCTAGCAGATTTTCTGCTGTACTCTGGCATTTTACCCTTTTTGGGGTTTGGGAGAGAGAAAGACAAGAGAGGGTGGAGTTTGGAGTGAGGTTCCTGGGAGGATCTTGGCTATTTTACACGCCTTGCCAAGTTCGGAATTCCTCTTCAGCTGCCACTGTCAACCTGCATTTGCATTTCGCGTGACTCGTCTGTCTTCCTGTTTTCCGAGAGATCTCTGTGGGCAGCAGCAGCAGCAGAGTCCGAATCAAAGCCGCTTCCCACCGTAGAATTCTTCCCTGCTGGAGACGAGTGTGTCTCAAAATTAGCCGCCGCCTCATTAGGCAAGGCGAACCTTATCTGGCCAATGGGGGAAACTGTTATTCCATAAGCGGGGCGCAGATATGATTTGCCTATGACAAGAGACCAGTCTTTCCACCACGTCGTTGTCCCAGAGGTGTCGCCCCATTCAAATTGCCAATGTACCTTCCTCCTCCCCCTCCGCCGGCTCCATCTCCATCTCCGGCTCCGGCTCTGGCTTCATCTCCATCCTCTTCTCACGTCAGCGGTTGAGTTGCCGCATGATTGATGCCTGTTTTGCGTGTCTTTGGCCAGCGAGATCTTGGCCAGCGGCGACGGTGGCGGCGGCAAGGCCAAGAGTTGGACTTGAAGTACAGTTAGAAGTTGCGCGATCCAATCGGAACCGATCCGCCAGCGCATGGCATTATCTTTCAGTCGAGGCAATGGTTGCTGCTCTGCTCCGTACTTTTCTCCTTTGCAATCGCGACAACTGTCGGCGATACACTTGCAGAATTGTGTGGGAACTCTAATAATCTAATGGTCTAATGGTATTTCCCAAGAATATTGGTTTAGTTTATTTAGAAAGAAAAGGAGAATTATCGAGAAAAATGCGATAGGGCCTTCTCTCATCTGTGTTTCAGCATAGGAGAAAGATATAAGGATTGGAAGGAAAGAGACTATAACGGATTAAGGGATCCAATCATCACAGGTAGGTATGAAGAGGCCGGTTTGCGTTAGGTATAGCATTGATGGAGCTCCCTGTTCTAGCCGCAATAAAAGGTTCTATTAAACGGTTTTATTTTTTATCCACTAATTGTCTTACATATATATGATCGCCAGGATTTATGTGATATCTACAATGATATCCTGGTCAAGGTGAAAAACCTACTACAAATAGTTATTTTATGTAAGACGTACAAAAAGCAAGCCAAGACAGGAGGTAAAGTCAATTTAACCAGAATAAGGAACAATATAGTTATCCTAACGAAAAACAAAGGTATTTAAAGGGCTGACATTTATTTATTTATTTATTTATTTATTTATGGTTAGCAAATACCTGCCACCTTTACATTGTCTTCAGGCCAAGTAAGGAGAGTTTTTTATTGATATGCTCCGACTCACATCAG
>JAEIIU010001815.1:0-18588 GCA_018874675.1 Drosophila baimaii | reverse complement strand
CTAACTATAGTTAGCCTTTCATAAGTAGCGATGCAACAAAGCCATCCCAGTGTCAAGCACTGGGATGACACCCTACTTAGCCGTCATACCGCGATTCATTCGCGGTATCTCTAGATCCCGCTCACAAGCAGCGGGATGACGATTGTCGTTTAGCTATAAATATTTAAGAAATTTACCAAATAAAAAAAAGGCAAAGAAAACCTAGGGTAGCTAGTATTCAAATTCTCCCTTGTTCTATTTGACGTCTTTTGATGTCTTAAACGCTTTATAAGCGCGTTTCGGCTTGTATAGGTAGAAACCCAGAAGTTTTATAAAGACATGAGGTGCACATAGTACAAAAAATTAAGCATGATTTACGCCAAATACAAAGTTCCCTTTGTCGTTTTAATCTGCAGATTGCGAAGATAAATAAATAGCTTCAGTTTCATGATAAGGGGGCTGGCGAAGGATGTCAAGTAATTTTCTTATTTCATTTAAATTGCTTGTAACCTTCTTATACACTCATCTTTACCAAGAATCACCATGATATCAATGATTCCAGGTGCATCCATTACTCCAGTTATAGGGGCGCGTAATGAGTGGTATACATCGCTTATTTTCATATCGTGCAATTTTGCACATTCCTTGATCTGAGAAGATAAAAAACCCTTATTCCAATTTTCATCACCGATCTTTGACAGAAATGATGCGAGTAACTTAATTATATTGAGGTTAGATTTGACAATTTGACAAGCTTCTTCACTTAAATCAAGTGGCGGATCTTGAATATAAAATTTTGCTAAATCCAATAATTCGGTCAGGTAGTTTGCTCTTTTTTTTAGCTCTGTCAGTCCCTGCAGTAAATAGCCCTTTTTTTTGTCAGTTAGAGTATTTTCTCTAAGCATTAGAGTCAGAATATCTTCATTGCTCATATTACTAATATAGTGGTTATTCAAATGCTCCAGTTTTTTGAAATCGAGCCGTGCAGGTGAACGACCAATACTTTCTAAATTAAACCACTCTATTGCTTGCTCATCGCTAATAATCTCATCGTTGCCGTGACTCCAGCCAAGTCTCAGCAAGTAATTACGCATCGCTTTTGGCAATATTCCCATCTTTTCATAATCGCAAACGCTTGTGGCACCATGCCTTTTGGATAGCTTATTCCCATCTTCCCCATGGATAAGCGGCACATGTGCAAAGCGTGGAATGTCAAAATCAAGAGCCTGGTATATTAGCAGATGTTTAAAGGTATTAGTGAGATGGTCAGAGCCACGTATTATATCAGTTATTCCAGCATCATGATCGTCAACTACTACGGCAAAAATATATGTTGGAGTGTTATCAAAGCGTAAGATTACTATGTCATCAAGCTGGTCGCTATTTACTTTGATTTGGCCGTATATTTTGTCATCAATGACGATCTCTTGTGAGTCTGGCACTTTGAAACGGATAACTGACCTCACACCCGATGTCATTCCAGCGCGTGACCACATATTCTTTTCTGGATCCCAGTGTCGGCTACTTGGATGACAAGAAGGAGGTTTTGTAGTACACTTATGCTTATATATCTTGCCCTCCTCTCTTGCTTTTGTCTTCCTTTCTGTAACTTCATCTTCAGGGCAATAACAGTGATACGCCCTACCCCTCTCAACTAAAAGGTTTGCTACTTCAATGTGCCGCTCTATTCTTTTTGACTGATATACTATTTCCCCATCATAGCTCATACCGAGCCATCTTAGCCCTTCTATAATTGCATCAATTGCTTCTTGCGTTGAACGTTTTCTGTCGGTGTCTTCAATTCTCAGCAAAAACTTGCCACCATGATGCTTTGCATAGAGCCAATTAAATAACGCAGTACGAGCCCCACCAATGTGCAAAAACCCTGTTGGTGATGGAGCGAATCTAGTGACTACGTCTGGCATATTTGTCTATTACAGTAATGTAAGTGATGATAGCTAAAATTTATGTTTGTAACAATTTAGAATTTATTTATTCTGAGAGATAAAATTTTATTTATTTTTCATAAATTGTGTTGCATAATTTAGTATTGGTTAAATATAGCGAGGTGAGTTATGATTGGATCTTTAAGTGAGGAAATAGAACAACTGCTTTTAGATAATGAAGCTAATGTCAGTTGGCGTTACACCGGCCCATTTGATAAAACAAAACAAAGAGTACAGGCAGATAATCTCCTGCATTTAGCTGCAAGAATACAAAACAAAGGTAAATTTGTAGACATTTGTAAGAAGAACATTGCTTCTGTAACTGCGCATAATGAATATGGAGATAATCCATTTCATGAAGCAGCAAGAAGTGGAATTTTGCTGCCTGCAGTACAAGAGATTGTGAATGACTTAGAGACGGAAGCTGATAACAAAATTACGAAAGCAGAAGAAGCTGGAAGTCGGAAAGAAGTAAGCAGATTGAAAGAGGAACTCAAATGTAATAAAAAATATATTAAAGATGCGCTCTGCAGTAAAGGCTATGCTTTTAATAAGAAGAGGGAAACTCCTCTTTATTACTTAAATGCTGCACAACAGAAAGAAATTAAGCAAATCGCAGGCATAAAAGACAGCTTTATATGTAACCAGAAGTTTCACCTGTGCTTATATATAATAGGAGCGATAGCATGTATCGCTGCTTTATGTTTGTCTTTATACTTTTTATTTTTAGTTTCTCAATCTTTTGCACTAAGCTCGATGGTTGCAATAGCTTCTGGCGGAGTCACATACCTGTCAGTTAAAGCATGTAGCGAGATACATGCCTTGCATAACGAAAGCACTTTAGTGGAAAATGCTAATGTACAACTTGCAGGAGAAAGTTTAGGTGTTTGATGAAGCTAGAAATTACTTGCAGGCAATGATATAGGAATTTACTTTCTTAACTTCAGAAAGTATACTCATACGATGATAGAAAAGAAGTACAGTAAGATTTTAATAGCAAACAGGGGAGAGATTGCCTGCAGGATTATCAGAACTGCCCATAAGATGGGTATATCTTGTGTGTGCATATACTCGGATGCAGATGTAAATTCTGTGCATGTAAGACAAGCAGATGAGTCAAGATATATCGGCCCTTCGCCATCTTGCCTCAGTTATTTAAACATTGAAAAAATATGTGAAGTAGCAGTTGAAACAGGTGCGCAGGCAGTTCATCCTGGCTATGGTTTTTTAGCAGAGAATCCAGATTTTCCACGTGCTTTGCAGAAGCATAATATAGACTTCATTGGCCCCAGTGCAGAAACAATAGAAGTTACAGCCAACAAAATAACAGCAAAAGAAGCGGCAAGAAAAGCTGGAGTGAATGTAGTGCCAGGATATATGGGTAAGATCAGCGATGCTGCCCATGCAGCTCAAGTTGCTGAAGAGATCGGTTTTTCCGTTATGCTCAAAGCTGCATCAGGCGGTGGTGGCAAGGGAATGCGAATAGTAAATTCCAAAAAAGAAATTGAACTAGCGTTCACATCAGCAACAAATGAAGCAGAGAAAAGTTTTAAGGATGGCAGTATCTTTATAGAGAAATATATAGAACTACCAAGACATATTGAAATACAAATCATAGCAGATAAATATGGCAATATAGTTTGTCTTGGAGAAAGAGAATGCTCGATACAAAGGAATAATCAGAAAATAATAGAAGAAACGCCAAGTCCATTCATTAGTGAAGAAGTAAGACAAAAAATGTATGTTCAATGTGTTTCTCTGGCAAAGCAAGTTGGCTATTTTTCAGCAGGCACTGTTGAGTTTGTTGTAGATAAAGACCAAAACTTCTATTTTCTTGAGGTAAATACGAGATTGCAAGTTGAGCATCCAGTAACAGAATTTATAACTGGAATAGACATAGTAGAAGAAATGATTAGAACTTCCTGTGGAGAGAAATTGAGATTCAATCAGGATGATATTAAACTTACTGGTTCTGCAATAGAAAGTAGAATTTGCGCTGAAGACCCATCGAAGAAATTTTTCCCTTCCAGCGGAAGAATAAAATATTACGATAAACCGGGTGAAAATGATTACATAAGAATAGATGATGGAGTTGCTGCAGGTTCAGAAATTAGCACGTTCTATGACTCAATGATTGCAAAAGTTATAACATGTGGAAAAGATAGAGTAGAAGCGATCAGCAGAATGCAAAAAGCATTGTCTGAATGCTATATAAAAGGAGTAACAAATAATATAGAATTTCTAGAATCCATCTTCCATCACCCAAATTTTATTGCAGCGAAGCTCCACACGAGATTTATTCCAGATCATTACCCTAGTGGGTTTCACGGCGATTTTATTACAGAAGAGTATATTAAAATATTTATTTTCACTACGTTATATGTTCATTTAGAAAATGAAGAAAGGTATTATCATAAGGCAGTGAATGAAACGCTTGTAGTTGTAATAAATGACAATGAGTACTCTGTAAACGTAAAGTACCAAGATAATACGTTAATAACAATATACAACCATAACGTATATTCTGTAAGTGGTAAGTGGAAATCAAGTCATGAGTTACTATATATTACAATTAATGATGATGCTGATATAACATTTAAAGTAGAAAAACAAGGCAGTAAATACTTCATAAGACATGCAGGTATGAAAGCTGAGTGTTGTATATTTAAACCTCATGTAGCTGAATTAAGTAAGTTAATGCTAAATAATGAAACAGAAGGGATTTCAGTAGATGCTGTAAAATCCCCAATATCTGGCTTATTAGTTAAATTACACGTAAATGTAGGAGATCAGGTAGAAATAGGACAACCTTTATTTGTTGTGGAAGCGATGAAAATGGAAAATATTATATGTGCTGAAGCAGCAATGGTGATAAAAAATATTCCCGTTCAAGAAGGAAAAAATGTGCAGATTGGTGATGTAGTCTGCTTCCTTAAATAACACAAGAAGTATAAACTTGACCCAAACAAGATAAATGAAAACACTTGATGAGCTATGGCAATGGCTATCGGTATGTGCAATAATAGAGTAATTACACCTAAAATGATCTGAATGACGACGGAGAGTAGCATAATATATACCGATTTTATGCTAGCATTTTTTACTGTGAGTATTACTACCAAAGTTAGTATTAGCAATGCCAGTGCTCGATGTATAAATTGCACTGTCGCTCTGTTCTCAAAGATATTCAGCCATATAGGGTGTAAGAAAAATAAATCTTCTGGAACGATTTGTCCGTCCATTAGTGGAAAGGTATTGTAAATCAAACCAGCATTTAATCCCGCAACAAACGCACCGAAAATTATTTGTATTACAATTAGGGCCAAAATCATCCCTGTATAGTATATAGTGTCACTACTAATCTTAAGTTTAGTTTGCTTTGGCCTGATTTGGTAATCAAAAAATTGATATGACAATAATGCAAAGATAATTAATGCTAATAATAAGTGAAGTGCAAGCCTATAGTGGCTAACATGAGGTTCAGTTACTAAACCACTTTTAACCATATACCAACCAGCAAAAGCTTGTAAAGCTCCAAATAATAATGCCATAAATAGCTTTATTACTACTTTTTTAGATATTTTTCTTCTTAATGTAAAATATATAAATGGCAGGACAAAGACTAAACCTGTTAGTCTTGCCACCAATCTGTGTACATATTCTATTAAGTATATAGCGCGAAACTCCTCCATACTAATACCATAGTTAAGTGCTTTATATTCAGGTGTAGCTTCGTATTTTAATTTTTCTTGTAGCCAGTCTTGTTCACTCAGTGGTGGTAATGTTCCAGTGATGGGTTTCCACTCCGTGATTGACAATCCCGCTCTTGTAAGTCTGGTAAATCCACCAATTCCTACCATAAGAATTACCATGACCGAGCAGAGAAAAAGCCAAATGGCTACAGGTTTTGCTTCCATAAACCATGTTTAGTTTTGTTCCATCGCTCAGGGTAAAGAATAAACTCCCACAAGGCAAGAAAAGCTGCAACACTATGTAGCAGACTATAGACCGGAAAAAATATCGATACTATATAAAAATAAAAAGACATCTTTTGCTGTTTGACAGCCATTACCAAAAGAATCAGGTTAGTAACGTATACCACTATAAAATAGTACAAAAATAATTTATTTAAAACTTTAGTTAATATCAATGAAAGCAGTAAAAATGGAGTAGTAAAAAATATAAAAGCTGCAGAGCCAACAAAAAGATTCAATAGCAAAATTCCCTTAAATCCAGTGTGTTTATAAAGTGACTTTATATTTTTTAAATGAACAATATAAGTTTGCATATATCCTTTGATCCAGCGCGCTCTTTGCTTAATCCAAGCAAATACAGCAATTGGTGACTCTTCCAATGTTTCTGAGTCAATCATCCTGGTTTTATATCCCATTTGCGCAAGTCTCAAACCAAGGTCAGCATCTTCGGTAACACTATAAGCATCCCAGAAAAACACTTTTTTTAGAATTTTTACTGAAAAATGATTACTGCTACCACCCAAAGGCATTGGCATGTTCATTTTTTGGAATCCAGGCAATAAGTATTGAAACCAGTTCATATACTCCAGAGAAAAGGATTTTGTGAGAAAATTATAATCACAATTATAGTAATTTAATTTCGCCTGTACACAGGCTAACTTATCGTCGCCCTTATTAAATTCAATCAGTGCTTTTTTTAACTGCAATGGGTCTGGTTTATCGTCCGCATCATATATTACTGCATACTTTCCTCTAGCAAAGCTCATAGCATAATTGCATGACTTGGCTTTTGTTCTAGGCAAAGAATGAGGCACTTTTATTACTTCAAAATACTGCGGTAAAGTGTACTTTTCTATAGCTGCTAGCGTTTCTTGGTCATCACTTTCTACCTGAAGCTTCACATCTAATTTTGATTTTGGATAATTCAAACTTTCAATGCTTTCGAGCAATTGCTCTATCACTGCACTTTCTTTAAAAGCAGGCAATAAAATAGTATATATAGGAAAATCTTCTTCATTCAGCTTACTATAATCCACTTTTTGGTTGGAGGTTTCACATAAGCTAAAAACTGTAGCTATAAACTTGAATAAATAACTAGAACATCCGATTATAAATATCAACATCAAAGCAAAATATGTATATTTCTCTGTTAGTGTTAAAATTGAAGTTACAATAAAGAAAGAAGCAAAAAATATTGAGCTTAGTTTAATGCTTTTAGCTGAAAAATTAGGATTCTTGTAATATAAGTATTTGCTTGCAAATTCTGAAATACCAAAGTGCGAGTTAAGAAGATTTAAAATCTGTTCGCTATCCACTTTTATTAATACATAGTCAATACCGTAATGAGCTTCGACCCAACGGTTGATATCTCGGCTTGTGTCTTCAGCCATAAAAAAAGTAGTATCATTTAATTTTTGCCAAGGAACTATATTAAATTTATAGTAAAAAAGTTTCTCTTGCTCTTTGCACAAACTAGAATCAAACTTAATTTTTTCTACATTATCAGCTTGAAGTATAGGCATCAAACCTAATGCAATTTTTTATTTAAGTCACGTGAAAATGAAGATATGACCTCACTACTACGCTTATCATCTTTACGTTCATACATTATTTTTTTTACAGCATCAGCAGCCATATTCGCTGTGTTAGCCTGTAAATCTCCAAGAGCTTTTTCAACTTGGTCAGTGACTTTCTTCAAGTTAGAATGGGCATTGTCATCTAATGTCTGATCTAGCTGCTGTCTATTGTGCTTAATGATACTATTAGCTTTATCAAGTGCTTCATTCATCATTTTATTAACTTCTGCATCTAATTCTTTGTATTTTTTAGAAGATTTTTTGTAATACTCCAACATATCTTTCCTGAATTTTTCAGTTTCTTCACTTGAAAATTTGCTTTTGTTACGCTTATTGTTAAGCGCATTTTTTATCACTTTCTTTAGCAATTTATACGAAAGGACAAAACTTACCAAGAAGGCAAGACCGATAATCAGTGATGTAGACATAAAAACCCCTAAAATTCTTTGGACACCAAGTCAGCAATAAATTCCTCTTCAATTTCAGAATTAGTCAATTTAGTATAATAAATTAAAGCAATACTAGTAGCCATTTGTTTTAACTGATCAGTATATTCAGATTTAAATTCTGCCACTTTTTTTTCAATAAGCTTGCTCTTTTTTTTGTCTTCCTCTTCTAATATATTCTTAACATTAGCTCTCATTTCTTCTACCTGAGCAAGTGCATCATCTATGATTTTTTTTGCCTGTATTCTAGCTTGGGTTAAAGCTGCGTTATACTTGGCAACCTGATCTCCCGTAAGTCTTAAAAGATGAACAGAACTATTAAAAGAATCCAATACTTCTTTACTTCTAGTGCTTATTATTTCATCTAACTTTGGCAAAAATAAACAACTTACTACGAAAAAAAGTGAAGAGAAAAAAATTAAAAACCAAAAAACTTGAGAAAAGAAAGTTGAAACATCAAGCTGTGGCATCTGTTAAGCAGCAAATATTAACAACATTGCAAGTACAAACGCAAGCAATCCCATGATTTCAACCATGGCAGCACCAATATAAACATAACTTTTCATTTTACCTTCTGATTCAGGGTTTCTCGCAATCCCATTTAACATAGCAGAGAAGATATTAGCTATACCTAAACCAGCACCGAGCATTCCAAACACAGCTAAACCAATTGCTATAAATTTTAAAGCTACTAAATCCATATATTTACCCTTAACTATTTCTTTATAATCTAATTGTAAAATATTCTACAAGGAAGTCAATTACTTTACTGCATCTGACAAATATACACATGTTAATATAGTAAATATATAAGCTTGTAAAATTGCAACAAATACTTCAAATCCTATCAATGCAATTATGAACAAAAACGGCGCAGGAGTGAGAAATATGTTCATATTTACAATAAACCCTGCTATCACTTTGATGATTGTATGACCAGCAATCATATTTGCTGCAAGCCTTATTGATAGGCTAATCGGCCTTACTAAATAAGCAAACAACTTAATAATAATTATTATAGGTGCAAGCCACGAAGGAGTTCCTTTTGGTAGCAATATGCGTAAAAATTCTACTCCCCTTTCTTTAAATCCAACAATCGTTATATAAATAAAAACCACCATCGATAAAGCGAAGGTGACTATCACATGACTTGTGACCGTGAAACTATAAGGAAGAACACCAACCAAATTACACGATAAAATGAAAATAAATACTGTGAATATCAATGGAATGTGCTGCAAGCCTTTGCTTCCAGTGTTACTTTCTATTATTGAGATAACAAAATCATATACATACTCAACTGCAGCTTGCAAATATCCTGGTATTACTGACCCCTTCTTTATTCCAAAAAGCAAAAAGAGTATCATCAATATCACCGAAATCATCGTGAAAAAAGATGAATTGGTAAAGCTTACGTCATACCCAAATAACCTGGGTAACTCTATTACCGTACATACTTTAAACTGCTCCAGCGGATTTAATGCCATTTTAATCTGAACTATCAACAGTAAATAAAGTATGAATTTTATAGGACAAAGTCAAGAGTTAAGATTATGTAGAGCTCTGTATCATTATAGCATTAGCATATTAACAAAATATGTAATCAAAATGCCAATTACAGTAACTCTTGACTTAACATCTTATTTTAATTATAATTTAATTTTTAGTGAGGTATATAATGAACGAAATAGATTTTATTAACACTAATCATCCTTTGAATTTAGAGCAGGAATTTGGCAACGGATACATCAAATTGACAGATAGCTCCTTTAACGAACATACTGGCAATTATCACATAGGAAGCGAAATACTAGATGAAAGCCATAATATGATAGGAGACTTAACTATAGATGGCTACATTCATAGCTTCCATGCAGATAACCACAATATGAATCTTAAATTCTTTACGGAAATAGATTTAAAAGGTGATATAAAGAAGATAAATTCTCTTCACAAGAAGATATAAAGTTACAAAAGCTTCTACATCATTGCTCATGATGTAGAAGTATTCCACTACAATAAGCTTTAAAATCACTACATTTTACATTACAATAACTTTTTCACTTCTTTTTAGGTCCATGAAATTCACATTATCTTGGTTATTAGAGTACTTAGAAACCAATGCTAGTTTAGAAGAAATTACCGATAAATTAACTCACATAGGGTTAGAAGTAGAAGATGTGATCGACAATACCAAATTAGCTGGGCTTATCGTTGCAGAGGTATTAGAAGTCGTACCTCATCCAAATGCCGATAAATTAAAATTATGTAAAGTAAATGATGGGAGTAAAATTCTACAAATAGTTTGCGGAGCAAACAATGTTAGAGAAGGTATGAAAACTGTGCTTGCATCTCTTGGTAGCACATTGCCAGAAAGTGATCTCACAATTAAGTCCACAAAAATACGAGGAATGCTAAGTGAAGGGATGCTCTGCTCTGCTTCTGAACTTGCGCTGGTTCAAGAGAAAAGTGAAGGAATAATCGAGCTTTCTGATGATTATAAAGTAGGGGATAAATTTTTCAATTGTGACCCTGTAATTGATATAAATGTTACTCCAAATCGTGGAGATTGCTTAGGCATTTATGGAATAGCTCGCGACCTTGCTGCAACTGGAATTGGGACATTAAAGACTTTAAGCATTCCACAACTTACCAGCTCCATAAATTCACCAATCGATGTTGAAGTTATTGACGGGGAAAGTTTTATTAGTGGAATATACATCGCCAATGTAAAAAATCAAGAAAGCCCAAAATGGTTAAAAGATAGGCTGGAGTCGATAGGAATGCGCTCCATTTCTGCAATAGTTGATATCACGAACTATATTATGATATCTTTCAGCCGCCCAATGCACGCGTATGATGCAAAAAAAATAGAAGGAGAGCTCACAGTACGCAAAGCAAACGACGGAGAAAAATTTGCTGGTTTAAACGGTAAAGAATACTTATTAAACAAAGACATAAGCGTTATTGCAGGTGATAAAAATATCCATGGAGTTGCTGGAATTATAGGTGGTAAGTGCAGTGAATGTACTTTTGAAACTACCAATATTTTTTTGGAATTAGCTTTGCTCGATCCAATCTCTATTGCCAAATCCTCAAGGGAGCTCGGCATCTCCACAGACGCTAGTTACAGATTTGCACGTTCAGTTGATCCTGGATTCACTTTTGATGGACTCAACCTTGCAGCTAAAATGATTCTGGACTTATGTGGTGGAGAAACCTCAAGCGTAGTGTCTGCTGGCAGTTTAGATAGTGCTGACACCAAGGTGAGCTTTGATTATCAGGATGTGAACAAGTTTGGAAGTGTGTCTGTATCGCCTGATGAGGTGCTTGATATCTTAACGAAACTAGGGTTTAGTATTGATAAAAAAACCGAAGGCAATTGGAATGTACAAGTACCAAGCTGGAGACCGGACGTGACTATACCTGCTGACCTAATTGAAGAAGTAACAAGAATATACGGCTATGACAAAATAAAAGAAGAACCACTACCAAATAATGTTGAAGAAGTAGATAGTACATACGACAATTTGCGTATTTTGATGACAAACAGAGGATTTCATGAAGTGCTAACCTGGTCGTTTATGAGTGAATCAACAGCTGAAAAATTTGGTTACTCGAATAAGTTATTTATCATCGATAATCCGTTTAACAATAACTTTAATATGATGAGACCAAGTATTATGCCAAATTTATTGCAAGTTACTGCTGATAATATTGCCCATGGAATATCTGATCTTGCAATCTTCGAAATCGGGCCGATTTACGATGGTGAAGCTCAGTCTAAACATGTCTTAAGTGGAATAAGAACAGGAAATAATTTACCGCGAAACCATTATAATACTGATAGGAAAGTAGATGTTTTTGACGCAAAGGCTGATTGCATAGCAGCTTTGGAGTTTTTTAACGTCAATTGTGATAATTTAATGATAGAAAGAGCAGAAAAAGAATATTATCACCCAGGAAAGTCAGGTACCTTATCTTTTAGAAGTAAAATAGTTGGTTATTTGGGGGAATTGCACCCAAGTGTACCGGATTTGTTTGATATCAAACAAAAAATTGTAGGCTTTGAGGTAATATTAGAAAATATCGGAAATTTACCTGTAAGTAGAAAGAAATTTATCGATTATAAATACCAAAGTGTAAAACGTGATTTCGCATTTATTGTAAATAAGGATGTGGAAGTAGGTAACATAATCAATGTGGTAAAAAAAAGCTCAGAGCTCATCACAGAAGTTTTAGTATTTGATATATACCACGGGAACAATATAGAGCCGAATAAAATGTCTATAGCGTTGTCAGTTACTTTTTGCTCTCCAATCCACACTTTAACTGAAAAAGAGATCCAAAAAGAATCAAGTACTATAGTTAATTTAGTATGTGAAAATACCGGAGGAACTTTGAGAACTCATCATTGAACCGCAATCATAGTGTTCTGCTGTTCTTCTGCTGCTGTGTCACACTTACTTCATCCAATCTATTCCCTATCTTGAATTCAATATCCTTAAAAAATCTATCCCACATTCCATGCAAATGCTCTTCTATTTTAGGCCATACATCATCCTTAAATTTTTCTCCATCATCAGAAAATAAATCACCTAAAAAAGCCCCAGCTTTCTCATAATTTGATTCGAAATGTTGAAGAAATGTCTCTCCTTCCTTATAAGAGTTGTGTGCCACCTCTAACGCTTTTCTTTCTGTAGCCTCTTTGTAAACATTCGATGCTCCCATCCTTATTGTACCAAGCACAATTTTACCCCAGTTCTTAACTTTCTGTATATAACCTTCACTATTTCCTGGTATATTATTTATTATATTTTTTGTCAAATTGTCTATCAAAGGAGACAATAAATTTTGACTAAAATGTTTGATATTATCTTTTGTTTTAATTACAGGATATTTGATGCATCTTTCTGCTAAACAGTACTCAAGTTCTGCTTTCTCGAATAATTTCTTGATTTCTTTTTCATTAAAAGTTTCTTGCTTAAGCACCTCCAACAACTCATCTTCTATTACTGCAAATTTTATTTTTTCACGAGATTCTAGTTCTTCTCTGTAATCATTTGTTGCTTTTTCATTTATCAATGATTCTTTTTTGTCTGATTCTAATTGTCCTAATGCTTTTAGAATTTCTTCATTCCTTTTTAAGAGCACTTCTATTGATCTTGTACCCGGATGCCCTTTTTCCCTGTTATTTTGTTCAGCTTGTAAACGCTTATTTTGATCTTTGAGTGTTTGTTCTAATGTAGATTTTTCTAAATGTCCTTCATCTTGCACGCGAAAAACTTCAATTATTTCTGCTAGACCTGATTCACCATATTTTCTTAATTTCTTGCATAAACGTAAAACACCCTTTTTTTGTTCTCGAAGTAACCTTTGCACTTTATATTTTTTTATTTCTAAATACATCTTTTCTATAAAGTCATTTATTTTAGCTGAAGCTTCCTTATCCGATGGAACCTTTACTTTTTTTTCTAAATCTTCAAGCTGCTTCCTTAGGCTTTGCTTCTCCTTATCCGGTATATCTGATTGACTTAACTCACCTTGAACTTTTTTCATTACTGATTTTATCAGCCTGCGCTCAATCTCTTGATCATCATATTCGAATTTAAAAAGGTCTTCTAACCCCCTTTTTAAGGTGTCATTTGTTAAGCTACTGTTTTCATGTATTTCTTTTAATTTCTTATATATATTGTTACACCTTGTTTGACCTATTCCTCTTAAACGTTCAATTTCTTCTTTCGCATTACCTAAGGCTTTCTCTGTTGCTTGGAGATGCTTATTTTTATAAATATCAATTACTGTCCTTTTAACTATTTCGCCTTCCTTTATAAGCTTTTTCCATTCCGCCTCATGTACAGAAAATTCATCATCTTTTGAGTCTTCTACTTCCATTCCTGCGTTTTTCAAATCTTCTATTATAATCTCTTTTCTACTTGGTAATTCCTTACCTTGGCTCTCCAGCTCTTGTTTCACTAATATACCTTCTAGCACGTCTTCTAATGAAAAATCTTCTTCTCTTTTTTGTGCAAATTTAATTGCTTGTATAAAGGCAACTTGATAGGCGTTGTATATTAAGTGAGTTGTCAACTTAGAATCTATACTACTCACCACTTTCAGTCTGAATTCGTTCAACAATTCCTTCAGTTTATCATATGTAATATCTTTCTTTTCTAGCTTCATCAGCTCTTCCATAGTCTTTGCAAACTCTTGAATAGAAGTTGCAAGCACATCCTTGATTTCATTACGTAAAGGCTTAAGACCATTTTTTAAGTGGATATTAGCTGACAATTTTAGTACAGCATTGTGTTTTGGATCTTCGTATAAATCTCTAAGTAGTTGTTTAAATTGCAATGGAAACTTAACTTCCATATCCCACTTAATGTCTGTTTCAATAGCCTCTATTTCATGAAAAGATACCTCAATATTTTGGTGTTCATTTTGACATAACCCACTACTCACTTTAAGAACATCAACCAAAGAATGAGATAATTTTCTGTTTGTAAGATAAAAAGTAGCTAAGGCGGGTGTTGCAGGAATAAGCAAGAGTAGAAGTATAGGTATACTAACAAGAATCGCTACTGCAGCAAGAACACCATATGCCAATCTTTTTGCTGTACTTTCACTTACTTCACTTTTTTTTGTCTTACTCTCCTCTGAACTGATTTGTATCTTATCATTTGTTTTAAACTTATTATATATGACTAATCCTAACACAGTAAAAACTATATAAGGAAACATTAAAACCGATAGTGCTAAATTCAATACCCGTTTTTCCGGGCAAGCTCTGTTTATTTCCTTAAATATTCCGCTTGATATATTATACCAAGAAGTAAAAAAGTCAGAGTTATAATCTTTATAATGAAATATACTGAGTGGAATGTCAAAATCAGCAGTCCTACAATCAAAGAATTCCTCTTGTCCTTCCGAAGTGTCAGTAGATTCCTGCGGGATATTACTAATTAACCAGCCCTGTTCTTCCATAGCATCAAAAAACTCTTCTTGCTCTTCTAAAGTAACATTGGAAATAGATTCTACTTTACCTAAATCATCACTGTTGTTATTCAAACCAACAACTTTCTCACAATCTACAACAGCATTCATACCATAACCTTATCCAATTACCTTAAGTATAGCACAAACACTGACGATTTTCAACTACTGACAATCTAACTTAATACCAACACTTAAATCCTGATATTCCTTAGAATAAAAGTTAGTTCCAATTTCTGTATTAATTTCTAAAGATAAGGAAAGAGTCTGCTCTTTTATGTATTCACTCCATTTACTTGTCGCTTTCTTAATTTTCTCATCTTTTGTTTTTATGATCACCTTAATTCGATCAGATATATGAAAATCAGCTTGTTTCCTAGTTTCCTGAATAAGTCTCACGACATCTCTTGCAAGCCCCTCTAGAATTAATTCATCATTTAAAGTGGTGTTCAGAATCACAATTCCTCTGTTATTATCAAACACGGAGGAAAATTCACTGTTTGCTTTTAATAATAGTTCATATTCGCCTTTTTCGATAATGTAGTTTTCTGATTCATCTCCCAAAAATATTGAACCTTTTGCGGAACCTTCTGTCATTCCAGCGCGTGACACTGGAATCTGCATCTTGATCCCAGTGTCAGCTACTTGGATGACGTCGAAGTGAGTTTTTTCAACTTGCCACCATTTCCCCTCTTTGACATATTGAACTAGTTTCTTAATTTTATCTGGAACTCTTCTTCCAAGCACAGGAAAATTTAATTTTAACTCTAGTGATGCAATACCTTCGAGCCTGTTTACTAACTCTAGCTTTTTTACATTTACCTCATCTTTTATCATCTCTTGATATTCATCTTCAAGAAAACCGCAGGAAGACTGATGATAAATGATCATACTGCCAAGTGGCTGTCTGATACGTATGTTAAAAGTGTTTCTAATAGAGAGTGCAGAGTTGCATATCTCTCTCACCAAATCCATCTTGGCAATGAGCTGACTATCAAACTTCTCTAATTGTGGAAAATCAGCCAAATGAACAGATGTTTCTTCATACTTAAGCCCTTGCCATATATTCTCTGTTATAAGTGGCAACAAAGGAGCTGCAGCTCTTAGTATGTAATAAAAAACTGTATATAGAACATTATAAGCATCAGTTTTATCCTGATCCAAATCACCTTTCCAAAAACGCTCGCGACTGCGACGAATATACCAATTATTTAGCACTTCAAAAAAGTTCATTAAAATTTTGCAAGCCTCTTGGGAGTTATAGTTGTTCATAAAAGCTTGGATACCTTCTACAGCTTCAAAACACTTGGAAATCATGTAACGATCAATAGTGCTTTGATAATCCTTACAAACTTCAGCTTTAATCCCATCTGCATTTGCATACATGGTAAAAAAGTGATAGCTATTCCAAATAGGTTTTATTACGTTTTTCAGAACATCTCGTATTGAGTTTCCCTCTTTATCAAGCAGCAAATTACCACCACAAACAATAGATCCAGAAAGCATAAGAAAACGCAGTGCATCAGAACCATATCTATCAAAAACCTCCATTGGATCTGCATAGTTATTCAAACGTTTGGACAACTTTTGCCCTTTTACATCCAAAACAACACCGTGGCATATGCAGTTCTTAAATGGTTCCCTATCAAACAAAGCAGTGGACAATACAAAGAGCGTATAAAACCACCCCCTGGTTTGCGCTATGTATTCAGTGATAAAATCCGCAGATTCAAACCACTCCTTATTTTCAAACGGATAGTGGATTTGCGCAAATGGCATCGAGCCAGATTCAAACCAGCAGTCAAACACGTCAGGTACACGGCGCATAACTGATTTTCCTGCTGGATCATCAGGATTTGGTCTTGTTAAAGTATCGATAAATGGTCTGTGCAAGTCGTCTATTTTAACATTAAAATCTCTCTCCAGTTCTTCTATTGAACCATATACATCTACTCTTGGATATCTCGCATCGTCTGATTTCCATACAGGGATTGGCGTACCCCAGAATCGATTGCGTGAAATTGACCAGTCGTGTGCCCCTTCAAGCCATTTTCCAAATTGACCATCTCTAATGTGGTTTGGTATCCAATTAACTCTCTTATTTAGCTCTACCATTCTGCTTTTGAATTTTGTAACAGCAACATACCAAGAAGGCATAGTGCGATAGATCAAAGGAGTGTCAGTTCTCCAGCAGTGTGGATAATTGTGAATATATTGTTCAGTTTTAAACCAATTCCCTTGCTCTTTTAATTTTTTTATTACTGTATCATTGGTATCAAAAACATGAACCCCTGCCAAATCTGAAATTTCAGCAGTAAATTTTCCACTGTTATCAATTGGACAAATAACTGGAATATCATGGCTTTGGCAAAGGTAAAAATCTTCCTCACCAAATCCAGGAGCAGTGTGCACAACGCCAGTACCATCTTCTTCCGTCACATAATCAGCAATAAAAACGCGAAATGCATTTTTTGTGTCTTTAAAATAGTCAAACAGTGGTTTGTAAGAAAGACCTGCAAGATCATTCGCTTTAAGTTTTATATTGCAGTTTTCATATGGAATATTGTTTTGTTCAGAGTGGCTGATAAATTTCTCTAAGTAGCTTTCAGCAAAAATGTATATTTCACCATTCATTGAACTTCCTTCACTACTCCCTGTCATCCCAGTGCCCAGACACTGGGATCCAGAAATAGATTCCAGCGTCACGCGCTGGAATGACATCAAAGGGTGGACTGACACTGCACAATACTTAATATCTTTTCCTATTGCTAAAGCCAAGTTGCTCGGCAACGTCCAAGGAGTTGTAGTCCAAGCAAGTAATTTACACTTTCGTTTAACACTTTTAAATTGCTGTGGGTTTTCTAAAAGCTCAAATGCAACAGTTACAGCTTTACTAACTTTTTCTCTATACGCGTTATCAAGCCTTGTTTCGAAATTAGATAATGGAGTTTCGCATGCCCAGCTATATGGTACAACGCGCACTGATTCATACACCAGACCCTTATCATAAAGCTGCTTGAATGCCCACATGACCGACTCCATGAATGATTTATCCATAGTCTTATAGTCATTGTGAAAGTCTACCCACCTTGCTTGCCTATTTACATACTTCTCCCACTTTGATGAAAATTTCATCACAGAAGTACGGCAATGATCGTTAAATTTATCTATACCAAACTTCTCTATCTCAATTCTACCAGATATTCCAAGTTCTTTTTCTGCACCCATCTCAGCCGGCAATCCATGGCAATCCCAGCCAAATCTACGTTCAACCCTTTTTTGAAGCATAGTTTGATATCTTGCAAATGCGTCTTTGATGAAACCAGTGAGTAAATGTCCATAATGCGGAAGTCCATTTGCAAATGGAGGCCCATCATAAAACACAAAACAATTATCCTTAGAACGTTCTCCAACTGACCGCTCAAAAACTTTGTTTTCCTGCCAAAATTTTATGATTTCTTTTTCTAATGACGAAAAATCAGGACTACTTACTGTATCAGGATAATGCTTTGACTTCATGTTCGCTATGTAAAACTAAAGAATATAGGGCTTTCTGAAAAATTACAAATTCAAAAATATTTCCGTAGCCCACACCCCAACAAATTATAGCTCTTTTCATAGAAGTCCGGATGTGATAAGATAAGGATAGACGATGATAAGGAGGTTGAGTGCC
>JAEIIU010001717.1:0-23075 GCA_018874675.1 Drosophila baimaii | reverse complement strand
AAAGTATTTGCATCCCTCTCGCACTCATGGAGTTGCTAAATTTTATCTCTGCTGCGTACCTAGCTTTAGAGATAAAAGGCGCATTCACATAACCTCTAAGCCCTTCTCTATAAGTTTTAATTAAAGGTGTGTAACCAGAAAAGTTCAGCTAAGAAATGCAACCAAAGACCAAAACGAAGAGAAACGAAGTGTTTTCTGTTCAGACAAGGAGCCAAAGCGAAGGGTTTCTCGGTTATACTCTCTCTTATATGGCAATAAAGAAACGGTCAACTGTCATTAGGGGCTCTGCTTCAAGTGGGTGGGATTATGAAGTGCTTTTTCTGTAAAGCAATGGAATCGAAATCACTGCTTCGGGTGTCAGTCGCCTTCCCTTATCAGCCTGACATGACTTAAAGGCGCTTTCATCCAAGCTCTCCAAGCTTAGTTCTATTGCGGCTGACAAGGCGTGAACATGTGGATGCTACGCGTAGCGTTTGTCTGTGGTATTCTGACCACCGTGTGGGCCTTTGGCGACGAGGCCATCTTCGAGGACGAGGACATATACAATCAGGCACTGCCTCCAGTCCCCCACACCGGCATCACGGTGCCAGGAACCAAATGGTGCGGGCCAGGCAACACGGCTGCCAACTATGAGGATCTGGGCAGGGAGCGGGAGACCGACAAGTGTTGCCGGGCGCACGACCATTGCGATGAAATCATCGAGTCACACGGCCAGCTCCATGGACTGCCTGTTAATACTGATTGGTTCCCCATGTGAGTGGCTAGAACTTCACAAATTTCTTATCGATTTTCCAAATCCTGAGTCGCCACTTTCCTTTCAGCCTTAAGTGCACCTGCGAGCAGGCTTTCATCAACTGTCTGCAAGCCGTGAATACCATGACCGCCAACACGCTCGGTAGGATCTATTATGGCAGCAGGAGTAGGTGCTTCGCCAACGGCTATCCCACCGTGGGATGCAAGCAGTACCACGAGGGCACATTTCGCAAGCGATGCATCCGCTATCAGGTGGATAAGACCAAGGCCAAGGTCTGGCAGTTCTATGACATGCCCTTCTTCACGATCCAGGCGAAAAAATGATGACACTTAGGCAACGATTTGTAGATTCTTACTTTGACTTACAATATAAAAAAAAAACAAAATAAACTTATGAACTTGAATTTAAAGGGAGATTTATCTGATTTAATTTCATATAAATGCAAAGTCATAAAAACAAAATAATGTACTTTTCTTTTCAACCACATCAATTGTGTAATAGCCGGCCTTTCGCAATGCTAAATAATCATTAGCTTTGTTTTGACTACAATTAATCAAATATATTTATTATACGTATATAACCAACCGCTTATCGCCTGGCGATGTCACAGTTCAATCTCGGGAGTTCTCCTTGCTGCTGCTGCTTACGTGTGTGTAGAGGGCCAAGTCGTAGAACTGCCAGCGCTGAGGCTGACCTTTGTCCACCTGGTAGCTGAGGCAACGCTTCTCGAACATGTGCAGCTGGGTCTCCCGACAGGAAACGATGGGATGCCCATAGGCGAAGCAAACATCCTTGGTGTTGAAGTAGACCCTCCCCAGAGTGAGAGAGTGGTAATTGGCCAGAGCGGTGAGACAGCTTCTAAATGCTGACTCGCAGGTGCAGGAGAATCTGACAGAATTGGAAAACTTCAAGTAAGTTAAAGCGAAGTCTCGATAGGACTCTCTTACAGCGGAAACACTCCGTCGTTCTTCAGACCATAGGCCTCCTCTTGTGGGGGAATCTTCTCCTCACAGTTGTCGTGAGCCCGGCAGCACGTATCTAGCGCCCGTTCGGTGCCCAAATCGTCGTAGTTTTCTGCGATGTTTCCAGGACCACACCACTTGGTGCCCGGGACTACAATGCCCAGTCCCTGGCTCAACTGAAAGGCACAGCACAACACCAGAAGAGGCACTAGGAGAACACGACCGGAAAACATTGCTTACAAGGGCAGCGCTGTCTGATTACTGATTTCGGTGGGGATTAGGCCGGAGATTTCGGCGAAAAAATATTCTGTGATTAAATCACTGCGGCTACGCTCGGTTTTTGATTGAGTATAGATTGCTCCTAAGGAGATAACATACATACATATTTCGTTTTAATAAATAATATAAACAAAGAATTAGATGCTCACAATCATATAGTTATTAGTTATACATAGAAAGGTACAACTAGTTAGTGCGTTAATAATAATTCTATTAATGGTTAATACAAGGCAAAAACACACTCAATCGATTGGTACAAGGCTAAGAAGACGCAACTATTGTTTGTTTAATGTCTCGGTATAAAACCGACATAAAAGAAGTACTATGAAACAAAATGTCGCGTGCAAGAGTGATTAAAATTAAATATAGAACTGATTTTCTTGTTTTAAATTTAATTTGTAACTAATTTAACTAAATAATTTAATTGCTAACCAATGCTTACGAACCTAAATTATATGCATATATTTTAACACAGGACTTATGCTGATTTTTTATTAGATTTTCGTACAAATTTACCAATGGTATTAGTTAGGACTTACCACAGTAGAGGACACACAGTTATCAATCTTCTTCGATGGTTAATTCCTTCGAGTGCAGAGATACATACGATACATATATTCTTGGTGTTTAGCTTGACTTCAATAAGGATTTTCTCAGTTCAAGTGAAGAGAGACTCCTCCAGGTTATCCATATGGCTTAAGTTGGTCCAGTGATATTTTTCAGGACGAAGAGCTATCACTCTCACTGTAGCTCTGAACAAAAAAGAATCAGAGAACCAAACAAGGCAAGTTCGTAGATAGTGCTTGTATTTATAGTCTCTGTTTGGATATGGAAGTTCAGAGAGAGTAATAGTGATCGAGAGTTTTAGATAGAGTGAGAGATAGAAGAAGAAAGGTAGATACATAAAGCCACTTAGGAAAAAGGAAAGAGTAAGGAAGAAAGACAGAGAGAAAGCGAGAGAGAAAACAAGAAACAGGCTCCCCTGAAGGTAAATTGACCGATTGCTCCTAAAGCAACTATTGATAAGTATACTTATATTTAAGTATATGTATGTATGTATAATCAACCGAAATTAATAAAACAATTATAAAACATTATTTTAAAATCTTATGCGTGTATATAGAAAAATAACAAAGTTATGTAAATGTGCATACTATTTTCCGCTTGTTACTTTGGCAACTATATAAAATATAGATCCAAGATTTAGAAAATTAGAACCGTCTTCAAAAAAATTACAAAAAAATTTGAATTTCTGGGTGTAGATGGAAATATATGTTGGTGCAGTTGTTTTCCTATTAATTTCCCGGTAGTTCCTATTTGGCATATACGATATAGTCGAGGGATCCGGCCATTCCGCCAGACCATTTGGAAAGCTTCATCCAGATATTTTTAAAAATTGACAAACTAGGTGAAGTCATGACACACGTTTTCTTTTCACTTTGAATGCGTAGGAATTTATTTAATTATTAAAAAAATAAACATCGCTTATCGCGTGACAATGTCAAAGTTCAATCTTGGGAGTCCTCGCTGCTTTCTTGTGTGTAGGGAGCCATGTCGTAGAACTGCCATTGCTTAGGCTGGCCTTTGTCCACCTCGTAACTGAGGCAGCGATTCTCGGATATATGCGTCTGCGTCTCCCGACAGGAAACGATGGGATGCCCATAGGCGAAGCACACGTTCTTGGTGTTGAAGTAGAGCCTCCCCACAGCCAGAGAGTGGTAGTTGCCTAGCGCAGCGAGACAGCTTCTAAATGCTGAATCGCAGGTGCACGGGAATCTGACAGAATTGGAAGACTTCAAGTAAGTTAAAGCGAAACCTTAATAGGACACTCTTACATCGGAAACATCCCGTAGTTCTTTAGACCATGGGCCTCCCCGTGCGGGGGAATATGCTCCGCACAGTGGTCGTGAGTCCGACAGCACATATCCAGGTCACGGTCGGTGCCCAGGTCATCGTAGTTTTTGGCTATGTTTCCAAGACCACACCACTTGGTGCCCGGGACTATAAGCCTTAGTCCCAGACCCAAGTGAAAGGCACAGCACAACACCAGAAGAGGCACTAGGAGAACGCGACCGGAAAACATTGCGTACAGGGGCAACGCTGTCTGATTACTGATTTCTGTGGTGTATCTGGCGGAGATTTGCCTTGCGATTCCGTCGAAGATTTCGGCGAAAAACAAATTCTGTGAATAATCCCCTGAGGCGAAGTTTGATTTACGATTGAACAGCGAATATAGATTGTGCCTTATGAGATGAAATACACGTTTCGATTTAATAAATAATATTAAGACAGAATTAGACGTTCACAAACATATAGCTATTAGTTATCCATAGATAAGTACAGATCGTTCGGGCTTTGGCCCACATTAAAGCACAGCGGTTAATACAAGGCAAGTACACACTAAATCGATTACTACACGACCACGAAGATACATATATGTAAATAAAACTATTGCTCAGGGGTCAATCTACGCTTCGCTCTTCTGACGGTTCTGCATGACCTGGCGCAGCTGTGGGAACGTGCTCTTCGTCTGAGCTGGATGCAGGCGGGCGCACAGCGAGGTGAAGGGCTCGTAGAGGGAGGGCCGCTCCATGGCATTCACCGTGTAGTGCTTAATTCTCTCCCGTTGGCACCAGATGTTGGCCCGGTCCATGATCTTTTCGACGGGGTTGGGCGCAGCCCGGGCTCGTACATTAGCCAGGACCACGACGGGGATCTCCTTTTTCTCCTTGTGCTTGTCAATGTCCGTCTTAATGTCGGCCAGCATGTCGAGGCTACGCGGATCCATTGGATCATAAACCAGCACAAAAGCGTCCGGGAATTGGAGGTAGTGACGCGGCAGCTGCTGCTGCTCGCCCTGCAGCCCGGCCGTATCATAGATGCGTAGGGTCTCGCGGGCCCCTCCCCGTCCGGTGTCCACACTGGCCACGTAGATGTCCTCAATGGTTGGATGCAACTCCTACGGGCAGAAGGTATCCAACATTATTATGCTTTGCAGTGTCGGGATTGTGCCCACTCACCGTATCAGGATTGACGTGGCCGTAGACCAGCTGCTCGATGAGCGCCGTCTTGCCCACACCCTTCATCCCACACACCAGCACCTTGCCGACCTTGCCGATTTTGGCATTCAGCATTTTCGTTAAGTAAAGAAAATAAATAAACAAAACTTTCACTGAGCTCAACGCCAGTGTGACCGCGCCTTGGTGTCTCGAAAATCCTTCTACGAACCAGCGGTTCCCTTAACGAAATTCAGTTCAGTTCAACTGGTTCCAAAATATTTAATTTAAAGTCCGGCTTAATTTATATTAATCTTAACTTAATTAGGAAAACAAATATAGAAAACTTGGAAATAAATACTTGAAAATAAAAATTAACAACAATAAAAAAGGAAAACAAAAGCCAAACGTCCAATAAACTTAAATTTTCGGAGAATAATTAGTTTTTAATTAAAACTCATTATAGAACAGATTATTAAGACTCAATCGATTTAAAACCGCATCTGCCTTGAAGAATCTATTGAATTTATATATATGTACATATTTTTAATATAATTTTCTTTCCAACTTTTGAGTAAATTGGTGGCTTATCACTTTTGAAGTGAATATATTTATAGTGATTCTCAAGTTTTTAGAATATTGTATAATCACTTGAACCTTAGGTCAATTCTTTTGAAAAACCATTTTAACAAAATCATTTCTTGTTACACAACCTGGGGTATAAGTTTTCTGTATTTTTAAGAAATTAATGTTACACCATCTGCAGGGCTACATAAACTTTAGAGGGTTAAAGCTAGCTTCCTTGTTATTATTATAATTTAAATGCTTACTTCTGTAAAAATCAAAAGATAATAAATGAAACAAAAAGAATAAAAAAATTTTAGTCTTGAAAAAGCTGTTGGCATAGTAAAATATATTTGCATATTATGTAAATATTACTCATTAATACTCCCCCGACTTAAAACAGTCAAAGAGACAGAAAATTAAATGATGTTTTTCTTTGGTATAATTGGAAGTTTATTTCCGTTTTAAAAATATTTCAGTATTGACTTAAAATATAAGTATTGACATATGTACGTATGTGTGTATTCCTATCATTATACTCAGTATTTACTTTTAAACAAAGCATAAAACACTTTTTATGTTTATACTTTTTGGAAAAAGCTAACAAAACTTTAATTTGGTCATATTGTTAAAGCTGCAACAGTGTTGCATTAATTTGTTCTTAAGTAGCAATGGGGTGATCTGAATTTATTATGGCTAGGTCCAACGCAGTTGGTATCTCAGTTTACGGAGGTGAATGCGTGTATTGAAGACGACATCCCAGAGTGGACTGCTGATGCCGTACCCGGAGGTTTGGTGAGAGAAGTGATGGTGGTAGTGGTACCGCTTCATGTGGACGAAGGCCCTCGCTGAGGGGTTTCCGTAGTGCAGGTAGTAGTGCATCATGTCATAGCAGAGGTATCCAGCCAGCGCTCCAGCTAGCACCACCCTCGGATTCAGGAGCACGAAGCTTAGGGGAGTGTAGATGATAGTGGCTAGCACCGCCCCTGGCAATGGTGGGAACACCAGCCGCATTGGATCGAATGGCACCTTGTGATGCAGTCCGTGGATCATGAAGTGAAAGGTGCAAAGCCAAGGTCCACTGTTCTCTTGCAGCTTTACGTGGAACACCCAGCGATGCAGTGTGTACTCGAGGAAGGTCCACAGGAGAACACCAAACAGAAAGTAAGCGGCAAGCACCATGAGCTGAAATAGACATTAGACAAGTTAGAAGGCGACACAAAGTTTGATTTTAATTATCTTCTCACCTGACTGCTATCCTGCCATGCGCTGGAAAAGTCCTTCCTCGCACACTCGAAGATCACCGGTATCCAGAAGGCTGGGACCAGCCACCAAGGGGTTTTCGTGCACATCTCCAAGTACCAGGGACCGAATAATCTCAGGGGCCTGTCCACCGGCTTGTGCACCCACTCATCGTAGCAATACGTTATATTTGCGATCTGTGGAAGCATTGCCTTTGACCAGTCCACCAAGTGCTGTAATTTAAATGCATAACCAAAGATAGAAATATTTGTTTGTCTTAAACCGTTATAATAAGCAATTTGTTTTTTTTAATAATAACCCTTCTCCACCGCCTGTGTTAATTGAGGCGTTTTCCATAGTGATTACGCTAGTTACCGAGTTACTATTTGCTTCCAAATATGTACAAGCTTTTTCGGACATTTTACGAATGTCAATAACTCTTAAATTAAGCGAGTAATGTCACATACAAAAACTGATTAATTACACTGCTATAAAATATTTATAATTTCTACGTCAATAATAGATTCTTGTATGGCAATCCTGATTAGAGTAATTGCCGCTGAAGTTAATCAGTGGGCTGGTGTTTCAACCAACCATTCCTTCAAGGATAACCTATTTATGCAGAATAATCAATCAGAAATGATTGCTCTTTTATTTCTGGAGAATGCGCCCTGTTATGAGCTATTTAAATTTTTAACTTAGTTCCCCTAACCAGATTGCCAGAGTTGGCAGGTGTGGCAGCACTGGCGTGCCACACAGGTGTATCGTATATCGGCTATCGAACTATCGACAGCAGTCAAAGTAACAAGCAGCTGGTTCAAAGTTGTCATTTAAACTTGTCCCGTCTTTCACACAATAACAACGCAGTTTCAGCTCTCCGTACTCGAGAGCAGATTTGTTGAATAATAGTCGCCTTGCTGTTAGTCCGGGAGCAAGTGCATCATGTCCAATACATCGGTTCGCCCTATTCCCACGCTGAAGGGAATCTTTTCGGTGCCGCGTAAGATACCTTTTCCTAACAGCCCTTGGGCCATGGCAACCAGTGCGTAATTTGTTTTGGTCTTCGTCCGTTTCGTTCCCACAGGCGTCACACAGTCCCGAAACTTCCTCAAGGAGAACAAGGTGAGCCTACGCTCTCTGGAAAAGACCACCAGCGAGAAGTTGGCCGCAAAGGAGCCAGTGCGTCCCAAATGGATGCCACAGAAACGTAATACCGCCTCCGAGGGGAGGGAGAGCAAGGAATCGAAGACGGACAGACCACAGCACAGGGCGAAGAACAACCTGGAGCATGCCCGCAGCACCTCTCGCTCCCAACATCAACTGGCCCTCGCGATTCCGGGGGAGGGTGAGCGTTTTGATGGGCTAGAGGAGCGCGATCCCCTCTTCTACGCTCCATCGGAACAGGTGGAGGCGGAGAACCTTTTGGACTCGGCATTTGAATCGTCGTCGGACCGTTGCCACTCCTGCGGCACCCAGCGGGTCTCCAACAGCATTGGTATTCAGACGGAGGACATTACAGATGAACTATACCTCACAAATGCTCTTAAAAAGTGAGAATTCATGGCCTCAATCTGGAGTAATGCTAAGACCCAATCTCCTTTCTAGATGCAACTTCGATGGGAGATCCCTAATGGACGATACTCGTTCAAAGTATGAAGACAACTACAGACAAATGCAATATGATGGTGAGGAAGAGCTGGAGCAGCTACCGTTGTCAGCCCGCTCCAACTCTTCGAAGCACAGCCGCTTCCACATGTCCGAGGCGGAAGCCATGCCCATGCCCGAGGCTGAGCCCAAAAACTATGCTGGCTCCGATGAGGAAGGGTCACTCAGTGCCCGTAGCCGTTTCACCACGGCCTCCAATGTCACCACAATCACCAACAAGTCTAAGCGTCGCGAACATAAAATAGGATGTGAGTAAATGGATTTAATACTGAAATAATTATATTTCAAGGTAAATTTCCTCATTTTCTCGAACGAAATTTAATAGAATTCGATGAACATTTTATACCCTTGCAGGTTATTGTAATTTTAGTCAAAAGTTTGAAGCTATATATTCTTGATCAACCTCAACAGTTGGCCATGTCCATCTGCCTTTCCGTTCTTCCGTTTCTACGCATGCTTCTCCCTCAGTTTTAAAGCTATCAGAATGAAGCCTTGCAGACAGTCATATTTCTATTGCAGGCAGTGTATATATAAGTCGGATCGGGCCAGATCTGACGACTACATCTTACACATATACATATAACTTCTATAGGAACCATCGGCAATTTAATAGAAAGTATGCTCTAAGGTTTCTTTTTACTCGCTCAGAAGTTCAAAAATCAAAAACAAAACATAGTCAGATTTCAAAAACAAAACGTACACAAAGTTGATGATTGAGATTGATGAACTCTTTCTAGTCATGATGCGGGAAACGTTTTCCTCAGTGTATTACTATTACAGTTTTCATAGAAATTTGTTTTTCCTTGCTCCACAGCCCGTGATGAAGTGCGCTTGCCACGTTACCTGGAGAAGCAGAAGCGCGAAAAAGCCGAGGCCAAGCAGCTTGCTGATTCGCAGGATCCAGACTGTCCCCGTGGCCATGTAGTGCTTAGCGATCAGGATCGTTTGACCTACCTCAACAATGCCCAGAAACGTGAGTTCAACTGACTACTCCTCGTACTCCATTACGAAATTAATCGCCTTTCTGTATAGGCTATGAAAGTCTCGTTTACGAACTGAATCACATGCCCATGACCGCGCAAACACTGCGCGTGCGCACCCGTAAGGCGGAGATTGACCGGGAGCTGACCACTGTGGAGGAGCAAATCCGGGTCTACTCAAAGGCGAAGGTCTATGTGATGGCCCACAAGTCGCGCCAGCTGTGAGAGATCGAGCGATTCGTCTTCAATCATTGTATCGACTGATTAAGCTAGGACCAAGGACACCACAAATGACTTGCGTTAGTTATATATTTTTTAGCCCAGCCTGGGATAGAATGCAGAATCCCCGAACCAAATAACCTGCACACTTCAAAAAGAGCTCCCAGCACTCGGCTACTAGCGTTACAGATTAAAAGCAGACTATCCAACTCACCTCCATGCTCTCGTCCAACTGGTTGTTGTTCTTGTCCTCCGTTTCCCTCTGACGTTGCCGGGTGTTCTGTTGGTCCTGGTCCCCTGTTAAGCTCTGCTTTGTCTTTTGCGAGGCGCCCTCCGAATCGATCTTATACTCCTTCATCAGATACATGGCGGCATCAGAGTGTGGCGGGGCCTTCATGAAACGAGCTGTCATGTCCGCCCTGTTGAGACCCTTGAGGGTGTTGATGCCCCCGGGGTGCTTGTGCATAAACTCCGACAGGTCATACAGCTGCTGGCGGTACTTCACAATGAACTTCTCGTTCGCCTCTTCCTCCTTTGGTAAGTCCATAACGATGGACTTTGGGGCGGCAACTGTAATGCGGAAAACAATCGGATAAGATTATATGTAGGTTCTGTTTATACAAAAATTAATTACTTTGCGTGCATTCCATATTACAAGTTACAATATTGTTTAAGGTATCTGAATCATCTGTATCAGACACGGTCAATTAAATGGGGGTAGTGGGATTTGTAAAAGCAAACATATTCTTATCAATGGGAATCACGGGTGGTATTTGGGGGAAAATGCATGTTACTATGTATGCATTGAGTGCAAAAATGTGACTAACTTTAGCTTGAGCCGCGTACAAATCATACGATTATGTTGGTCAAGGATGTAAACAAGTTACAGTTAAAAGTTCATTGAGAAGTACTTAGCAAAAGCTCGGGAATATAATCCATTAATAGATCGCATTGAAACTGTGGACATAACAAGGAGAAGAAAACAACGAAAGATAAGCACGAGATCTGCTGTCGACTGTGTGCTCGACTGTGAGATACCCTTTACCCTCTAACCGACTTTAAAAATAAAGGTTCGAAAAATAACTTAGAAATAAATAAAAAAGGAAACAGTTTTATTTTGTGTTTGAAACCACGGTTTAAGCAAAGATGCTAGAATTACTAAGATGAGTTACCAAACATCTGAATTGCCATATGTTAAGAGCGTAAAAATCTAAAAATAGAATGTGCTTGCATGTGTGGGTACAATGCGTAGAATGCGTGAGAGTACGTGTACACACATACAAGAGAGCGACCGGCTCTAGAGCGCACTCTCTCTCTGTCTCTGTGGCAACAGAACTTGTACTCAGAGCTGGATCCAACACTAAAAATGTGTGTTTTGTATAATATCTTCTGCTCCAGCTTTAATGTTTATTAAATATCCCTTTACTTTTTAACGAATCCCATTAAATGTGTTTTTAATGACTTGCAGGGGCGGAAGTGGGTGTGGCTAAATTTAAATACCATCTCTGCGTGCAGCATATAAGAATAGTACAGTATAGTCTCTGGGAGCGGTTGGTTCACATGGACGGACAAACTTATGAAAAAACGACATGACTAGATCGACTCTTCTGGTGATGCTGATCAAGGACTTATATGCTTTATACGGTCGAGGACGCTTTCTCCACTGCGTTACAATCTTCTGGTCTAAATTAGAATACCCGGCAGGGGTATAAGAATCAAGTCAATGGAGCCAAGGGAATATGCGGGAGGATCTATACACACCACCAGGATACGGAAACACTTCCTACTCCCTGCGGATAGTAAACTAGAACTACACTAGAACTTGAAACTGAACAAAATAAATATTTCATTGCATACTGGCAGACCTATTAGCCAGGGATTCCAGTGAGCCCCCGGAGAATCCTTTGTGGTTGTGCTGAATATTTAATCCTTTTGATTGTTATTGCAAGGGATTTAGGCGTGTGGCGTTGCCTGAACCTGTCTTTAATTGTTTCGATAGTCTATGTAATGACTGCGATTAGGGAAAAACAATTGCAGGTCGTAATTGCAACGCGCAGAGCAATGCAGAAATGGCACAGAGTGCGATTCTCCTTCAGGCAGCCATGTGGTGGGGGGGCTTTTGGATTGCATTATGTGAACTTGGCATTCAGGGTGCGCGCCACGCCAGATGTTTCTTTCCGCAGATGAATGCCACACAAACGTTTCCATTTTCTATCCACTTAGCTGGGGCGGCGGGACTTTGGCCCAGTTGGCCATTCCGTCGCCATTCCACGCCGCACATACATGTTCATGTTTTGGGGCTGTCTATATAGTTTCTGTACTTATCATGGCTGATACGAGAGCCTGTAAGCGCACAGGGATTTGGTGTGGACGAGCGGGAGTAGGCGGGTCGTTTGTCAAAGTCGCAAGTGGTAAGTCCCGAATCGCGGTGCTCCGATAGGAGCCGGAGCAGGTGCTCTGACTCAGAGGCCGTGCCTGCGCTGCGCTGCGTCACATTGATTAATAGTGGGTGCCCTATCTGACACATTTGCAAATAGGCTAGGCATTATCTCTCCGATGTCATATCTCCCCGCAGACCTGTCTAACTCCTATGTGTGTCCCGGTACCATTGACGGTTCCATCAAACGCGGTCTGCCACTCGTGTTTACACGCGCTTAATGGGTTCCGTGGGGGGAGCGAGGGCGAGAGTGGGAGTCCAAGCATTGTAGTCGGTGTTCTCTATTATCTATCCGGGTTAGCTGTGCCCTAGATGCCTGCTTTCCCCTACCGGTCAAGGTGTGTCGAGAGGTTCCCCAATATCTTATCACGGGCGGTGACAAAATATCGAAAATAAAAAAAACCCGCAGAGATAAGGATAGTATGTACTTATGAACAAAGTTAGTTTTGCCCCTTGCACCCACAACTTGTTGGTAGTTAATACATAAATTCGTTAATTAGCATAATTTCCGACACCAAAGCACCACGGGATTGTTAGAACATAAACATACACGGGAGACTGACCAGCTTAAGGGCGATTAATACAGTTAGACCGGATTCCAAATCTCTCCAAATCGTTAGCGGAGCCCGGACCGCACGCAATGCAACGCAACTAGCGACTGAACTCGGGCCCACCCACCCAGCATATCCGCACCGGCGACGGCGACGCCAGCAGCTCGGCCGGCTGCGCGGCTCAGGGCTAGCTCCTAGCTCCTAGCCCCTCCTAACCACTAGCTGCCTCTGCCACAAGATAAGCGGGCCGCGCAGAGCCGGGCGATAAGATAGGTCCGCTAGGGCTAAAATAGTGTTAGACCTGCTCTCCCCCTAGGTCTGCCTGAGGCGAGAGAGTGCCAGTTCATGATTACCGACTTTAGGCGGCCGCCATGTACCGAGCTCTTATCGGCCGATTTGCAAGACACCATATAACGCCCACTATCGCGGCGTGTTCTAATTTTGCTAAACAATCCTGACGTAGATTTCGATAACGATAGCCAAGCAGCGGATCAGTGTTTTTGGGAGTTTGCTGCTCGGAGTCGTTATCGGGACTCAAATGGCCAAGTTGAAAGTAATGGCCAGGTGAGTCACCGCAGGTTGGGGCATCGATTACAAACAATCATAAGTGACTCACACTCTCCTAATTATTTTTGAGATAACTTTAGTACAAATGTCCCTGGGAAAATGTATGATTACATAGTTCTTATTATAAAGTTTAAACAGAGAATGTGCGAGCAAATGATCTTCTGCGTTGGCCAACACACATGATTTGTTTTTGAAATCTCTAGAAGTCAGAGTCAACCCATTTTTGCAGCCTCTTTTTGGCAAACTTCAGTGGAATAGTTTTTGTAAAGTTTTACGGATCGCTGAACGTGAGAGACAAGCGTCTGACGACTTCCAAGAGCTAAAAGAGCCAATGTGTACCCACCGTCGTTATAATCAAATTATTATTCTCTCTCACTTCCAGGCAAAATATTTCTTAGGTCGAGTTGAACATCATTTTTAGGGGAAGTTCTGTTTCACACAGCTATTGTTTGTTGACCAATATTTATATAAACATAAACATTTTAAGTTTGTTTTACCAATTCCCCAGGTGATGTTGTAATTGTTTAAAAGAAGTCACACCTTTTTCATGCGGTTTCAGAAGATAAAACAGATCCCAGTCCATAGATAACCAGTTCTGGGTTTCCTCTTGAAACTGTATTTACCAAACCTGCATATCGATAAAGAGTTTATAAAAACCACATTGGCAGGGTACAAGATCTATCGCTGCATTTGTAGGGAATCCCTGCGCCTTGGGACTTGTAGACAACCGAAACCGCGAAGTGACACACTTTGGCCATAAATCAAAACTACCAATACACCGCCGACTGGCTACACTGAGGTAAAACTGTATTCTTTTCATTAACCATTCATCCAAATCCCAATGAATCATTCATCAACACCAAAAGAATTCCTGAGAAGCGGAAATACTACGCCATTCTGTCAAATTTATGGTGGTGTTAGGGCTTTCACACACCCTGACCCAAACCCAAGGTCCCAGCTATGGGTGGGTGGGACTGTGGCCTTTGGAAGTGACACTTTGGGCCAACAACTTGACGGTGCAGAGCGCCAAGCCTGTGTCTACCAGCGGCTGTCTGTCAGGAGGAAGGGGCAGCGACAACAGCGCGGGGATATGGATAATAATTATATGTATGTGCATCAATAGCCTCGGACTCTATCGCCGTTTTAATATCGACTCAGCTGGTGGGGCAGCGAATTGATTGGCTTGAGTGTTGGGCCTCTGCGATAATGGTGGAGCAACCACTAATTACTCTCCAATGTGCCAAGCATATCAATATCAATCAAATGTAACCATTCTCGAGTAAGAGCATTATATCGCAATATGGGATAGAGGAGCGACATTGAGGGAGTGACTTCCATTACGAAAAGTCATTTTTCAATCATCAAATATTTATTGATTTGTGTTGAGCATCATAGTCCGGCATTGCAACGCATTGTAGTTTGTCAGATATTTCTTCACCTATCAACTTCTTATCTTAGAAACGTTTTAAAAATACGATTCCCAAGTATGACCGCTGCTAGTCATACAATATGGATTTCAATCTATAACTCGATCGCTGTTAGTCATCGTCCTTATCCACCCATAGTAGGGAACAAATCAGATCATGACGAGTTAATTAACTGAGATTAAACTACATTCGTAACGAGGTTTAGAAATCCCCTTCTGACGCATTATTGATTTCTGAATTATATCAACATTATTCAACAACTGCAATATCTGGTTAAGCACAGCATTCCCTACAAATTTTATAACAATTTTTCTTTAGGATTTTCCCAATCTACAAGACTGACGAAAAAAATAATTAATGAACAAACTAAACTACAATTAATCCTGATCTCGGCAAGCAAATGTTATAATTGTTTATAAACTTGGAGCAGGATAATAACTCGGCGAGCTACTGGACCACCGTAGGGAACAGTACTTTGGAGTCAATCTCGAAACCCGGTAGACCTTCTCCCAACATACCAAACAACACAGAACCGACCTGGACGGAAAAGGTAAAACAACAATGACCAACAATTTAAGGATTTATAAGATGTCTTGGAGATGGTATGGTATGGTATTACGCACGATCTCTGTTGCGGAATGGTATACGGTACGTGGACATTTCAAGTGGTCTCCGATCTCCTTAGGATTAGGATACTTCCCCGCACCCTCACGTGCTGGGCATAAGACTATCAGAACGCAGAGCACGGTGGAGACTATCGAGAATACACAGCGATAATCCAAAAATCATATAGCTCTTCCTGCTGGACGACAATTGACTTCGATCTTAGCCAGTCAGGGTGTTTCCCATAATCTTACACTTCTCAGATTAAAGCTCTATTCTTAAACATTCCAACATATCTCTTCGTTATTGCATAAGTGGCTATACTAAAGTAAAAGCAGGCAATGAGGAATTGTGTCCTACGGAACAGAAAAAAGCTAACTGAACTAAATATTTCGACCAATTAGGGTTTACCTTCAAAACTAAGAGTGATATACGTTCTTATCAAATTATCCTGATCAGGGATTAAAAGGTGGAATATGACCCAATTTGTGTGTTAATAACATCCGATTAAAATTTGATTACTACCTTCAACGTAATAAAAAGGAAAATAATAAGCAAATAAATAAAAAAATTAAGTATTTATTTATATTTTAATGTAAAAGTTCATTTAATTATTTCATAATGTCAGGCGTTAGTTACGTATATGATTCTTGATTCTATGATTCTTTTTAGTATACCCACACAGTAACTGAACGCTAGCACGTTATTTCTAATCTACAATCAGGAGTCATAAACACTAGATAAATTCCGATATCGCCCCAGATGGATGAATGGCACGCCAAATATAAAAATTTATTGGTTCCCCGACTATCCATCACCCCATGGTCTTATCACACGTAAACGGAGTACCATTTTGTATTGTCGCAGTTAGGGAGCAAGGTCTTTTGTAGCATAGTGTTTGGCGCTGTTATATTTTTTGGTGCTTATATTTCCATTAGACTCTTGTCATCTTTGGAGATTTTAGTAAAATTATTATTACAGATATGTAAAAATATACATTTGTGCTTTATTCATTAGCCAAAGTCTCAATTCACATGCTTGTTCCTTCTAGAATTACTATTAAAATAGTCGTTTAACTAGTGCCTCAGCTCTTTCAAAGGTACTTTTATTTATCAAATATATGTGTATATTGTAATTATAATAATTATAATATTTCGTTTCTTTTAATTAAAATATCATAATTATCAAAAATTACTATATTATTGTTATATTATATAGGCCTCGAAGTTACGAATAAACTAAGTTTAGATATTGGCATACACTTTGAATGCATCTTTTGGGCAGTTGGTCAATGCATCGACATTAAAATTTATGGATTTCGATGAACAGTGCTTCTAAGACTCCTAGCTTACTTTTCTCCTTCCAACTAAATTTTATGTTATTAAAATAAAATGAAACATTCAATTGGCTCAGTAGACTGCCCGCTTCAAACACAGAAAATAGATCATAAATTTAGGATAAATTATCTTTAACTACCGCGATACCCTATGTACCTCGTACAGTCAGTGAAAAATATATAATATCCAAACAGTAAGAGACACTAGATCCTTAAAAAAGTCTACATTTGTGGTGAGAATACAATTTTCTTTTAAACTACGACAAAACGCAACTAATAGCGATATCAGCAGATATATTAAATATTAAGAAGAGTTAACTGAATGGTTAACAAAAAAATGTCTTTAAAAATGTTTACATTTTAGATTAGCTAAAGTTAATTAATTTCTAGAGAATTAAAATTAATCTGACTGAGTACAGAATATGTACTCCCAATATCCACGCTATGTGAAATAGCAAATCCTTTCCCAATGTTTGAATATGCTACGGATTCAACAGCATAGAGAAATATTATATAGAACCCACTGAAGTTAACGTTAATTATACTCAAAAACAAATGCAATTACAATCGAATTAATTAGTGATAGTACTGCATATACCCTACTTATCCCCTGCTTATTCCTTCAAATATTTAATTAAGAAAGCATTGCAAATAAATATCTGATTTTGTGTGCCACAGACAACCGTCCTTTTAGCATTTTTTGTTTACTTTATTTTAAACGATTATTCAGTAATTGTATCTTAAGTCTAGTTTTGTAATTTATCCAATTAAACCGTATATATTCAAATTATGTATTTCCAAAACAAGAAACTATCTCCCTGTAAGGGGCTACCCATCAGTGGCCATTCCCGTTGGCGGCCAGCTTGGCGGATCCATTGCTGTGTCCATTGGCATGCAGCTTCTTGCCATTGGCGGTGGCTTCAACGGCGCATGGTTGGCCCAGGATCTTGGCCTTCTTTACCGGCGGCTCATTCGTGATGGTAGCGAAGTCGAACTGTAAGATACGCAAGGATTTAATAAGCTAACTAGATGGTTTCTGGTCGGATCCTGCTTACCCTCTGCTCCAGGGTCATGTGTGAGATGGGCGGCAGGCCGATGCAGCCGCGCAGGATGTTCTCGATCGCCGCCCGCTGGCGGAAGAGCGAGTTCACCACCTGGCAGCCCTTGGGCACCAGCGGGGCCTTGCACAGGTAGCTCAGCAGGGAGAGGACCGGCTTGAAGGGCACCCACGGGGCGGACTCGTTCTCTGCGCTGCGGAGCTGGATGCGAGTGCTCAGCTCTCCCAGAATGACCAAGTCCAGGATCAGGGGTGTGGCCAGTAGGGAGTCCTCGCAAGTGTTGTGGATCACCAGCGTGTTATGGCCACCCATCATGATCTCGGAGGTGTACTCGTCCATGGCACGCTTGCTGTCCCCGACATAGGGCACGTATTTGATGACCACCACATGATCGGGATGCTCGTCGGGGCCGTAGAGCAGCTTGTTGGAGGCCACCATGTCGTCCACCACGTTGCTCTTGGAGATCTGTCAAAGCAAGATGGCGAGTAAAGTACTGATTTCGCGGACAAAGTACCCAGGACACCTACCTCCTTGGAGCGGAACTGCTGGGGTGCGGACAGATTCTTTCCGTCGTTGTTGCCCAAGTGGTTGTAGCTGGCAATCGACACGGGTTTGATGCCCGCACCCACCAGGAAGTCCACCAGAACGCTCTTGATCTTGGTCTGGCCGGACTTGAAGTCGTCGCCGGCAATGAAGACCTTCTTCTCCTCGGCCAACTGCATCAGTCCGGGAACAAAGGTGTTCTGCGGCGAGCCGTTGATGTAGGTGCACTGATGGATTGAAGGAGCAGAAGGTACAATCAATATAAGTTCTAGAATCGGAAGAATATGCAGGTGCGTGCTCACCCCCTCAGCAATGCTGGCCATGGCGAAGATCGTCGACGGCGAGACCTCCGAGTTGTTGGCCTGAAGCGAGGCCAGGAGCTCCTGGCTGGTCATGTTCAGACCCGGACGAACATCAGAGAAGCGCTCTGTGTTGGCGGTCCACAGGACAATGACTGACTCGACGCCACTGCGCTGGCGGAAGTCACGGATGTCCTTCCGGATCTGCTCGTACTGCTCCAGCCGCGATCCCCGGATCACATTGTCGGCGCGCTCCGACTGATTGGCCGCAATAAAGTCCGGATCGTAGATGGATGGGCGTGGCTTAAGCTGCGCCAGCTGATCGTAGATCTGGTCCTGCAGAGCCACGTCCAAGACCTCGGCGCGGCGCATGGCATCGCCCAAGTGCAGCCCGCTGATATCCCAGCCATCGACCACGATGTTGTCCGGCTCCACCATGGGCAGCAGCTCCTTCATGGGCACGTAAACATCCGCGCCGGCCTCGTCGGAGCCAATAAAGACAGTGGAGGCCTGGGTGATGGAGCCAAACCAGTTGGCCTCCTGCACGCCCGTCCGCTTGCGCCACTTCAGCTGCCGGCGGTTGGCCTCCAGGGCGGCGGTCAGCGTGGAGCCGTTGTTGCCGCCCCAGCCCACCAGCATCACGCCCAACTTGGGCACCTGGCGGCCGGTCCGTATCTTCAGCGCCGTCGTCTGGGGGTGCACCTGCAAAGATCGCGTAGCCGATTAGCCATTTGGCCAATTAGAAGATTAGCCCTATACGGCCCATAGTATAGTATAGCACAACCCGTTTGGGCTTATTATAGGTCCGGCGACCACCTTATCGCCATTCCATATCGTGCCACCCAACTCAGGTAGCCGTATAAATTATGATCGCGTGATTTCTTCGAAGCGAACCTGATTTTGAATACCGCAGCGTGTGCTGGGGAGCAGGGTGTATATGCGATCGGAGGGGCTCTTGGCGACAGCCAATGGGTGGAGTTCGATTGATTTATATTTCGCCAGATGTGCGGAATAACAATCAGGGGGTAGGAATAATGAGCTCATTACTCAAGTACTCTCCGAGTATACATATCAGTATACTATTAGCCCACAAAGAGAGGTTGTATTTCTCTGGAAGGTTATGGATTTCATTAAATACCTTAACCCAATTCTTCAAGCTCTCATTTTAATATTGTAAAAAAAGTAATCTTTAAAAACAAGAGATCATGACGTTTTTGTTTAAAATCATACAATTTCTACATTAAATCATAAAATTGCTATATTATATCAAAAATACAAAAAATTCTTGTCATACAGTTTACTTGGATATATTTATAGCTGTTTTAAAAGGGAGCACACTCTTCCTTATCATTAACCAATAATGACCAAGTTAAACATTTAACCCCATTCCAATTCTAGTGCCAGACAAGCTGAAAGTGTGCCTCTGCTGTAGAGGCCCCTTGTGAGCGTTGGCCTTTATTAATTAAAGAAATTAACCAATTTAGAAAGCTCTTAATCTGTATTATTGTTCTTGAATTTTACTCGAGCCACAAATCGAATATGTAAATGAATTTCTTAACCCTTATTCATGAATTCTGATCCCTTAACCAATTTGCCTAATTTGTTTTCCATATCTTTGAGGTACTTGGAATACATAATACCTAAAATTATTATAATAAAAATATACATTTAAATAAATTATCTAGAAAAAAAAGTGGAACATCAACAGGTATCCAACAGTCTCATTCCCCATGCCTTCCTCCTGTTAATGCTATATTTTAGCAGTTCTTGCCCGATTTCTGCCGAGTCAACGCGCTCTTTGATTGGAACCACAAATAAAAACTGATGAATAAGTAATGATGATAATGATGATGATGATTGCATTAATAATTTGACAACGTGCTTGTCCAAAGTCCGCCACAAAGTTGGGCAAAAACATGAAGAAGCAGTTTGCCGGCCGGCGAAATATGTAATCAGTGCACAGGAGAGCGCTCTCTTTTTGGCCAGAGCCACTTAAGAGAGAGGCCTTTCCCTGGCAGGCACTCTCTTAGTGGCCTGACATTGACCTTGAAATGCAGCGGGGAGAGAATGTGGGCGTGTGTGTGTTGTAAACAGAGCACGTACAGCGACCGCAATCGCCCAGATTGGGTTTACTGGCCATCTCGATGGCGGAACCTATTTGTTTAGGGGCCCGAAAAGGCGCCTGCGCGCAGAATCACGCCACCCGCTGCCCGGAATGGTGACGAGAGATATCAGCAGTGTTTATCATCATCAGCTGCCGTGGCCGAACAGTGCGAGTAATCAATAAGCTGTAACTGTCCCAGTCCGTGTAACGTGTAACGGTGGGCAGTGGGCAAGTGAAACCACAAAACACCGCCCACGACGCTTATCGCTATTTTTATCTGCAGCGAATTGGGGAGCGGCCCTATTGCCTCCAGTTCCCCCTATTCGGCCCAGCTGTGTCCTAGGCCAAACAATGGAAAATTTATACATCCATACACTTGGGAAAGGTTTTTCATAATTAGAAAATTCCTCAGTTGTGACGAAAAATAATTAATATTCGATTTTAGTGGATTATATCACAGTGCAGCTGGGCTAGGGTTAATGTGTAATGTTTAAGTATATTTTATATTTTTTCAAAAAGGAAATGCAAAAAGGTAAAATCAAATAAAAACAAAATTGCTACGACACGAGGATTTCCCAACACTTGGGAATTATTTTTAAAAACTAGAAAATTCCTCAGTTGTGACGAAAAAGAATTAATATTTGATTTTAGCGAACGATATCACTGTGCAGCTGGGCTAGGGTTAATGTGTAATGTTTAAGTATATTTTATATTTTTTTCAAAAAGGAAATGCAAAAAGTAAAATCAAATAAAAACAAAATTGTTACGACACGAGGATTCCCTACACTTGGGACAGGTTTTTCGAAAGTAGAAAATTCCTCAGTTGTGACGAAAAATAATTAATATTCCATTTTAGCAAATTATATATAATATAATTATATATAATATTTATATATTACATTATATTTAAAAAAAAGGAGTGCAAAAAGTACAAAAAGGGAAGAACAAATAAAAATAAAATTGTAAAGGATCTCATAAATATTTTTGTATCCCAACAGTTTTGTCTTAAAAACATTATACTAAGAATTAAGAACATTCAAAGCTTGCATGGGAATTATCTTATTAGAGCAGTAGTGCCCAGGCAATACATTGACATGCTAAACTACATTTGTGTGATTAAGAGCCGAGAGCTATTAGCGATGTCCTTAAAAAGTTTACTCTATCAAAAAAAATTTGCTGACTCGCGAGTCAGACCTGTGGGCAACACTGTTTTAGAAGAATCTCGTATATAAATGAAAAGTATGTAGTGGGATTTATTTTGAAAAAAATGAAGACATCCCAGGGTAATAAACAATCCAATAATTAATTGTTTAATTTTAATTTCTGGGGCCAGCCACGCTTTAGAGAGCGTGAAATTCTGACACACTTGTGACCAATTATAATTACTCTCCATGCTATTCTCTCAGTGTGGACAAGTGCGCATGGATGTAGCAGGAGCGCCATCTGCACCCGCACACACGTTGGAAAAGTTCAATGTGAAGGTCAGTGCGGAACGTGAAAATGGGCTTTTGAAAGCCAAGTCCATGCCTGATGATCGGAGATGCAGCGGACCAGACCCGCGTGCAACCGGTGGCCAGGGAAAATTGCTCACCTGCAGCTGTCCAGATGCGGTGCGCTTGACGTGCGACGTCTGGTACTCGTAGTCTGTGGTGATGAAGTCATTTTCCACTAGCACCTTCGGGGAGACCACTTCCAGGGTGGAGGTATTGGTGGGCTTCATTTTCGGTTGGGTGTGGGATTTCCGCTTACTCTTCTCTCTCGGGGAGCACTTTGTTGTTTATCAATTAGCGCGTTTAATGTGTTTTGTTTCGGGAACCGAAGGCGAGTTCTGGTCGAAGCAAAAGTTCGCGGCGAATGACTCGCTTGGCCTGGAAGCGGACCGCTTTTATAGATTCCCGCGACTGCGGAAATTTCTCTCTGACTCTCACCATCGTGCTCTCTCCCACACTCAGAACAAAAATGGACCAGATAAACACCATACTTTCATAATTTTCTCTTATGTAAAAATCACTTACAGAATATTTTTGTGCATTATAGGCAAGGTTTTCGTTTCAGAGAGAAAATAGCTTTGAGTGTAGAGTCGCTCTGCCGGCACACTTAAGGGAACCAGACGATATCGGAAATTTTCCGGCATGCGTGGGATTTCTCAATCAGCACGGCGGACTGGAGTCCTTCTCTTCATCTCTCTTCCTCGCTGGAGATCGCCGGACGGGCAGGTGGCCGCATTCAATTTACCTCTTTCCATAATTAATTGAGTGGCCAATTGTGTTAAAAATTCTAGAGAATAGTTCAGCGGTGGAAAATTTTAACGTTTTCTACTTAAGACTTGAAAAAACGAGAGTTTTAATTTGGCTTAAACTTCGTAACCAAGAAAATGTTCTCGCAATAAACTCAAACAGCTTTCTTTAGGCTGTTTTCTAATTGTTATACCCTTGCAGAGGGTATTATAGTTTTGCCATGATGTTTGCAACGCAGTGAAGGAGTCATCT
>JAEIIU010001707.1:0-29218 GCA_018874675.1 Drosophila baimaii | reverse complement strand
TGACTCCTTCACTGCGTTGCAAACATCATGGCAAAACTATAATACCCTCTGCAAGGGTATAAAAACTATTCAATTTAGAAAAAAAAACATGAATTGCATTGAAATGTATGCTAGAGTACACTGTAAAATATCGTATACAAAACACCTGATAGCAATTGCCCTGATTGTCGGATAAGAATGTCTGTTGGCTTGGGACCTCATTTGCTGGCCAAGAATCCGTCCCGCACCAGATCCACTATACCCAATTTGTACAAGGCCCAATAGGCTAGACCCGAGAGGATGCAGGTCTTGCAAATGCGGTCCAGGACATACATGCTGCAAAAGAGAGGCAGGATAAAAAATCTCAACAAGATGATTCCGTGATACACCTACAATCTCAACTGTATGCGGGACTTGGGCAGGGAAGTCAAAGGCTCCTTCATCACATACTGACGACCGCCCAGGATGGATGCCTTCATGTACTCGTAGTCGTCGACATCGTCCGTGTTAATCTTAAAACTTATCAGAGAGATTACAGTTTATATAAAACTCCCAAATCTCCAAGTGCAACTCACTTCTTGCGATCAGCGGCACTCAGCTCCTTGTATATCTGCTCAAAGTGCGTGGACTTAAAGTCCCAGTTGCGAGTGGTGAAGAACTGCAGCACCTCCAGACCCACCGCTATCTTCGTCTGCACCCGGATCATGCTGGAACGAGATAAGAAGAAGGCATCAGCGACCCGGCTGCTGGCTCCACAGCTCAAGAGAGTCATACAAGCGACGCTGTCCGAAGATCAGCAGCAGGAAATCGATGAGGTAGGCCGGCAGCCACATGAACATGATGGTGCAGAAGGTGTGGTAGAACTTGCTGGAGGTCATGTTGCCGTCGGGATACCAGAGGCCCACTTCGAAGGGATACTTGATTCCCAGGTCGCGGCCCACGTCCATGATCCACTGCCAGGTGCGCTTCTTGGCGTCGTCCACGGTCAGGTTGTAGACAGGGATCTGCAGAGGTCTGCGACGAAGACAATGGTTCATCATACGAGCACTGGTGGGGAAGCATCTTCATAATTTACCTCTTCTCCGCGAGACTGTTGTGGTAGGGCAGCAGAATCAGGCCGTTGATGGCTATGTCCACCGGAATGACCTCGGACTTGAGTTCGCCATTGCAGATCATGGACCGGATGACTCCCTTGCCGGCGCCAATCAGGACGCCCGTCGGCCCGTTCATGTTGTCCACCCAACCGGGCAGGGGTTCAGCCACCGCTGGCGTTACTGCCGGAGAACACAGAGAAGACGTAAGCTAAGCCCACTAATGCAACGCGACAATGTACAAGGACGACGCCGGAGAGAAACAACGTGGCAGTGGTGATATGTTTGTGTATATTCAACAACCTAGGATCATTTTTATTTGGGATCGAAACCTCGAATATGCGTAACTACAACTAAGCTAAGTGACTAAGTAAATGCCTGTGACCACCAAACCAATGCGAGTCCGGACTCTGGACTCAGAACAGAGCCAGCACCCCCGTCCACTTCAGAAGGTAGTAGAAGAAGAATCCCACGATGAGGGTCTTGCACACGACATCTACGACGTATTGGCTGGAATAAAACAAGAAGCCACGATCCGCATTAGTTGGCTGCCAAAGGTTCTCTCCTAGCTACTCACATCTTCATGTGCACGCGAGCCTTGGGAATGTCCTCCTCCTTTTCCTTGAGTATGAACTTGCGAGCTCCCTTCGCACACTCGATCATGTAGTCCTCCTCGGTGTCCTTGACATTCATGTTCATGTTGAAGCTAGAAAGGAAAGCCTGTGAGTCCAGGAACAAGCTTGCGGCGATCCTCTTAGCACTTACATGGCCTTGTCCTCCTCATTGAGATGGTTCCACAGCGAGGCGTAGTTCTCGGAGCGGAAACACCAGGCATTGAGCGTGAAGAACTGAAGGACACCTAGACCCGTGGAGATCTTCTCCTGCACCCTGAGCATGCTGCAAGCGAAGAGACAAGCAATCAGACTCACATCCCGACTCGGATTTCCGGCTACTCACAATCTCTTCTGGCCAAGCAGCAGCATTAGGAAGTCGAGGAAGTAGGCGGGCAGCCAGTGGAACAGGGCCACGTTAAAGTTGTGGTAGAAGGTGTTGGTGGTCACGCAGGGATCTGGGTACCAGAGACCCGCGTTGAAGGGGATCTGCTTGTTGATGCGCTTGCTCATCTCCACCACGGTGCCCATGCACATCTTCCGGTGATCGGCATTGGTGATGTTGTAGACGGGAACGTTGGCCGGTCGCTTGGCCTGCTTGTTGAACTCGTAGGGGATGACGATCAGTCCGTTGATGGCGTAGTCCACGGGAATCACTTCGGCCTTGTTCTTCTGGTTCACCAGCACGGAGCGGATCACGCCCTTGCCGCAGCCGATCATGAGACCAGTGGGTCCGTTCAGGTTGTCCACCCATCCGGGCAGCGGCTCGTAGGCAGCTGGGGAGACTGTGCGACAATGAAGGCGTTAATTCTGGGTGGTCTTACTCCATTTGATGCACTCTACATACCGGAAAGCCCAAGATGATGGTCCCCGAAGCCGTGTTTAGTGTGTTAATGTGTGTGTGAGTGGGTGTGAGTGTATGGGATTATGTCTTGGCATTGGATGAGTGTGCGTATAGGAATAATTTTGATAAAATCAGGAGAGAGTGTGTGGGAGTCTCTGGTTCTAATTGTTCTGTGGGGGGAATTGGGGCCTATCGTGTTCGTGGATCGTGTAGTGTTCTGTTTGTGTGGTTCGTGTTGTCTCTGGAGCGGATGGTCCTTAGCACTGGAGCAACACACTTGGACACTTAGGGCACAGACACATAGACAACAGTACACAGACACATCGCACCTCGGTGATTTTTAGCTCGTTTTCTCGTTTATTTCACATGAAACATAGATAATCACTTAAAGTAAAATCGAAAACCAGATCCGGGATCCCCGGAGTTTAGCCCCAAAGCGAACCTAAGCGGAGATTGATTGGAAATGCGCGCAAATGAATTGAGAACTGGGCTCGGCCAGGTCTGGGCTCCAGTCAGCACCTCAGACGCCCAGGACACGGGCCACCAAGCCGTAGCTCCAGTAGCACAGCGAGCCCACGATGAGCGTCTTGCACACGCGGTCCAAGATGTACATTCTAGAAATGAAAGGAACGGGAGTGGAGTGCTCAGAGATCTAGGGCTCTCGGGGAACCAGTGTGGAGTGGGGTGGGGCTCGCTTACAGCTTCAGCTGGAGCCTGGCACGCGGCAGGCTGTCGGGAGACTCCTTCATCAGATACTGCCGCCCGCCCTGGACGCACGACTCAATGTACATGGGGACGGTCTCCTCGGGATCCATGTCCATGTTGAAGCTTCGAGCGGGAAATTAGTAATCTCCAAACCCTTCTACTCTCACGTCCGTTACGTTACGTACTTTTTCCTATCCGCCTCGTTGAGCATGTCCCAGAGCGAGGAGTAGGCGTCCGACTTGAAGTACCAGGCGCGCATCGTGAAGAACTGCAGCACCTCAAGCCCCACCGAGATGCGGTTCTGGACGCGGATCATGCTAAGCGCGAGTAACAGAGAGGAAGGAGGGGGTCAGCAGGTGTGTCTCTCATCCCTCAAGCTCACTTACAATCGCTTCTGGCCGAGCAGCAGCAAGATGAAGTCGATGAAGTAGGCGGGCAGCCAGTGAAAGAGCACCACGTTGATGTTGTGGTGCAGCTTGTTGGTGGTTATGCACCCGTCCGGATACCACAGGCCCGCCTCCATCGGGTAGCGGTAGCCGATCTCCTTGCTCATCTCGATCACCTCGCCCCACTGCATCTTCCGGTGGTCGGCGCACGTGATGTTGTACACCGGCACCTCCGCCGGCTTCTCCTTGAGCTGCACGAACTGGTACGGGATCACGCACAGCCCGTTGATGGCATAGTCCACCGGTATCACCTCGGACAGGTAGCGGGTGTCGATCAGCATGGAACGGATGACGCCCTTGCCGGCGCCAACCATGAGGCCAGTGGGTCCGTTCAGGTTGTCCACCCAACCCGGAACGGGCTCGTAGGCCGACGGCGACACTGGTCGGACAATGGTGAGTTCAGACTCTCTTCCGGGAGATCGAATGCGAGGCGGATGCGAAGGCGGAGGCGGTGGCAGTGCCAGGGCGCGGGCGTGAGCGAGGGCGGGGGGTAAGCGAGGGCAGTTTCTTCTGTTTTCATTGCATGCTCATTGAACTTTTTGGTCAATGACGACGGCAGTGGCGGGGCAGTGTGTGTTTAAGCAATGTCTTGTGCCGCGCGCCATGTAATTCGACTTTTTCTTTTGTGTTTTTACAAGCCCTGTTGTGGCTGTCTGTTTGCTCTGTGGTAGCTGTTGTTGTGGCCAGATCGGAACTGAGGCAGAGGCTGCTGTATATGCTGTGTGCTGTATGCGGTGTGTGCGAGGAGGGGAAGCACCCCGCTTGGAGGAGCACGCGGGCAATTGAGCGGCAGTGGCAACGATGTCGTATAAAACACACGGAAAGCGCAAATACACGGGACAAATTAGCGAGGGCGGCAAGAAGCGGCTTAAAACTAAGAGTATCACCCAAAGCACCACACCCCTGCTGCTGGGACCACCAGCTGCTCATATTTTGTACATATTTTAGCTGCTAAAATTGAAAAAATCCGCAAACTGTGCAGACCTTTGCTCGCTAGTTAGCAAATGGAGACGCAACGCGCCGATATTGACGCTGTTCGTGGGGTTATTTGCCCAGCTAAGCGGGTCAGTGCCGCCTTGAACCCGCCCCAGAGGTGAACGAGAGAGGCCTGTGTGTGCTCCTCCTCGAACCTGTTATTAAGGGCAGCGATAACGAGGGAATATCTGTTTACGTTCCCTTTAGAAAATCTTTAATCTACTAGATAATAAATATATATAATAAACCCTAATAGAGTTTATTTTTTCTATTGTATTCTATTCCACATTGTAACTATATTTGTTTAAACAATAAACATAGAAAAAAATGCTGTTTTCGATATGAAACTAATTTGAAATGTATATTTCCTAGGTCATATATCACTGTAGCCCCGAAAACACTGAGCCCCCACTTATAAATTACCACCAAGCCTTAAAAAAACAGTTTTATTTTCTTCAGATTTGCATCAAGCCAAGCGAACAGGTTTCAGTCCATCAGTCAGTCTCTGTCGCTCCCCGTCTCTATTTCCTCTATAACTATATAAATAACGACCTTTCAGGTTTGCCAAAAATTGGTAATAGAAAAGTTTAATTGACTGCCAACAGTTCGGACAGATCGTGCATTCCCGCAGAGACATTAAAAAGCCGGGCCAGGTGGCCAAAAAAGAAATAAATAATACACCAGCCATAGACTTAAGCCGAGAGATAAGCGGAGGCGCATGATTAGTTTGCGGAGGGGAACCCAGCTCACTCCGGAGGCTGTTGCAGCCTCCATCTCCGATGGGATCTCCCATCGCCAGCGCCAAGCAAGCAAGCCCCCAGCCATAGGCATGGACATGGGGAATTAATGGCGCAAATAAATCGAATTGCTGCAAAGCCAAAGCACACGGAAAGCACCACACAGAAAGGCGACAGGCGACAGGGAGCGAGAGCTGGAGCTGGAGCCGGAGCTCCGTAGTCAAGAGGTCACTTACCGATGCTGGGACGGGCGATGATCACCGGCATGGACTCGTAGTGATCACGTACCAGCAGCTCCGCCAGCCGCTTCGAGTAGGTGTAGGTGTTGGGGTGCGGCTTCAGCAGATCGGGGGTAATGGCGTCCAGGGTCTTCACGTCCATCCACTCGGCCAAGCGCATGAGATCCTCGGGCTTGTGCGGGAACTCATACACCTTCTCGTACATCACCTCCTGATCGCAGTTGCAAAAGGCCGTGGACAGGTGAATAAAGGCCTCCAGTTGCTTCATTTGCTTGGCCACGTTGAGGGCGCGCCGGGTGCCCAGCAGGTTCATGTCGACGGCGTCGCGCAGATTGCCCTCCAGCTTGAGGGTGGCCGCCATGTGGAAGACGATGTTGGTGTTCTCGGTCACATGCTTCAGACTATCGCCGCTCAGGCCCAGCACTGGAAAAAGGAGGAAAGCTAGAGTCTCGATTTCGGAGCAGACCTGGAAATTACTCACGATCGAAGGTCACGTCGCCCTGGTAGATGGTCACCTTCTTGAGCATATGCGGGCGCTCGTCCTTGATGCGTTGGAAGATGGGCAGCTTGAACATCTCCTCCAGACGCGTCTCCGGGGTCTTGCCGCGCTTGGGACGGCAGATGATAATCACCTCCTTGAGCGAGTGGCAGGAGTAGAGCAGCTTTTCCAGCAGCACCTTGCCCATGAACCCAGACGCTCCGGTAATGAAGATCGTCTTGTCCTTGTAGTACTCCTGCACGGGCGATAGATCCACCGTCATCTTGCTGCAACAGAGACAGGAATTGGGTTCACTTAGTGGACTGGAGTGCAATGGAGTGGTGCAAGAAGCATTCCGGGAAAGCGAAAACCAGTCAAAGGAAAAAACACTGGCGATTGGCAAGAGAGTGGCGCAAGCGGCCCGCTGCACAAACTGGGGCTCGATTCTGGCCACGCGTGCCCCTCTTGCCACATCCCGAGTGGCAGTCGCAGTCACAAGCAGCCCGCCGCAAACGGGTTTCCAGTTGGACTTTCGGCTTCCACCGAGTATTTGGATTTTCGATTGCGCCTGCGGATTCGCATTTCTTTGGTCAGCCTTATGCAACGCTGGCTAGCTAGCAGCCGCCGGGGGTAGCTGCCCCGACTGCTTTTTATATCGTCCCCACTCCCGCGTCCACTCGGAGCTGGGATTGTGGCAAGTAGTGGTTGCCCAATCTGCATGCGGCGTGGCCCGGCCTGGCCTGGCTTCGATTGCAGCCGCGTTACACTTGGCCACATCTGCGGCATGGCTTGGCACGGCCAGGTCTCCATCCCAAGCAATCTCGGACTGTGCCTTGCACTTTGGCCATGTCATGACATTTCACGCAAGACCGAGCCCCAAGACGATTTGTGTTTGTTTACCTGTTGATTCTGCGGCCACCTGGCCAAGCATAGCCGCATCCGCGGGACTGTATCATTTGTTTCTATCCGCCAGAGAGTGTTTACCTTCTCCAGCGGAGCAGGCACAAATGGAAATTGCAAGGAAGCATGACGCAGCTGCTCCGCCTGCACCTTGAACTACAACCAGCTGTAATCTGGGCCGGAGAAGAGCCCGGTCGCTCGCTGGGGCGGTTCTCCTTCATCGCTTGGCGCTTGGCGTCTTGGTGGCTTGTTACTTAGCCGTCAGCTTTTGGGGCTTTATTGCCAATTAAAACGCGACCGCCGAATGTGTGAAAACACAGCAAGAGCAGCAGAGACGCCGCCGCCGCCAAGCCGAGTCGAGAAACAACCTCAGATCGCTTGCACTTATGCAAGCCTCGAAAATACACACATTGGGCTGAATTTTGAGAGCCGCAGCCGACCTGGCCATGTTGTCAAACCCGAAGTCATAAGCATAACATATACACAAGTCTAGCTTAAGCTGGAGCTACAACTGAAGCTGAAACTGAAACTGAACCTAAGACAACGGCTTCATTTGGTTGACTGCAAACGAAAGACTTAGGCAACGAACTTGATCCATATAAGCTCGGCGAAGGAGAAAGCAGTTACTAACTATAAACGTTGATAAACATCTATAAATAGCTAGGAAGATTCTGTTAAATATGTATAAATAAAAATACATTACTAATGAAAATAATAACTCTCAGAAATATACTATTTTTGTCTTTGACATCTCCCTAAATTAAAAGAGAGAATAACCTAAATAAGTACATCTCAAAGCCTGCCCCTGTGATTGACGTTCCTTTAACCTTTCATTGAAACCATACATTATATACTTTATATTTCTCTTTAAAATTATTTCTTAAGGCCTCGTATATGTCTGCCTTCGGGCCTCAACAAAAACTGACCCTATTCAAAACGCTGGCAAAGACTGTTGATAAATTTATATTATTTTTGTTGCCCCTCCTCCGTTTTGTCATATTTTTATTAGAGCCCAAACCGGTATGGCTTTCGTGTCTAAGTAAATGCTCATTTTCGAATCTTTAATTAGCCAGTGTAACTGTGTTTATCGATGGTGTGTTCCTCTTGTTTACAGACTTCAGCATCGCTAAACTTACGTTGCATTTCGCAACTCGATTGCGACCTCAGAACTAACTTCATCTAACTAATATCTACGCTAACGATGATGGGGGGCCATTAAAATTTTCCAATGCAAAGTGCAGCCCCCAATCTGTCTGCAGTTAATAAGACTGACTGATTGACTGACTGATCGACCCCCTTTCTAAGGTTGAGAGTGCTGATGTAAGCTGAAGAAGCCGCGCTCGTGTGCGTGGAGGATCATTAAGAAAGCCACTTGAGGCTGAGACATTAAACCATGAAATCGAACAAATTTTAAATGTTTGGCAATTCTTCCATTCCATTGCCCGTGTGGCCTTAGGTCGCACAGCCTCAGTCTCAGGCGCACAAATAAATATAAAAAAACCCCCGATATGTAAATATTCACGCTATTGATACAAAATGAGATGGAAGCCAAGCCACACATAAAATTAACAGCAAAAAGCTCAGACTGAAACGGAAACTAAGCCGAGGCTCAAAATCTGGCTGAAATATATGCAAAGGGCTCACGGAACTTGAAGTATCGAAATATCAGACTGCGCGGCAGTTCACGACACGACCCTGACACAGACGGGGGATCTCAGCAGTGGGTTAGCCACTTAATTGCGGTCAGATTGGCATCTAGAGAGGCAGTCGTCGCAATTAAACGCTTCGCTGGGCAGCTAAACGCCTCGAATTGCAACCAAATTGCCCCGAAAAAATAATGAGAAACCGTCAAGGAGGAGGAGTTGATCTCTGGCCAGATGAAGTCAGTGTGGTTGGATGGAGACCAGCCCCACCAACGATGGCAGTCAAGTGTTTCAATTACCTCGGGTGCTTAGGATTCTCCTCAATTAAAGCGCTTGCAATATTTATAAAATCAAACACGTCACTCGCGCACGCGAAACGATGCGAGACTTAGTCGAACTGGATTGGATCGGAGTCGGAATCTGAACGGGTTGAGCGGCGTTAGTGGAGGAGGAACGGCTCGATGTGCACGCTGCGACGCTCGAAAGAAGACTGATCGCGGCCAGCCTGCTGCTTGTCAATATGAATGGGTTTCGGTTTCGGGCTTGGAGCGCGCTGGGGCTCCGGGATGTGGCAAACCCAAAACGTGAACCCAAACGCAGCCGAAACGAAGCGAAAAACGTTGGGCAGGTGTTGTTGGTACAGCCATAAATATCTATTAGCTTGGCTAATCTAGGCGGAACTCGTACTTAGTTGTCCACTAGCTGAGCACTTAGTTGAAGTCAGCCGCGATAGGATAGTCCCTAAGTGAATCCCAGGCAAACCCAGGCAAACATATTTGGCCACAATTTAGCTCTTTTTGGTTATTAGTTTGGCTCTGACACAGAGACGTCAGGGGTCTAGATATATTGGGCATGAATATGCATTAGGGATGCAAAATTAGCTTTGGCCACGGATCGATCGGATGGAGTCGGCGGTGTCCATTACACAATGGCCAATGGCCCAGCTTTGCATTCGCTGCCACCGCCGCGACTGTTGCTATTGCTGATTTCCACTTTGTTCGACTTAATTAGGTGGTTATCAATCTCCTATGCAAATGGCGCATGCTGCGTTGCCCAATGCCGCGAATATAGGTAATCAGTGCTTCAGTCTTGTCTTTCCTGTGATTTTTGCACACATTAATTAATGCATATTGCCAATATTGTTGCAAAAAATAAATGCCCGTTACCATTGGGCTTTTGAATAAGACCGCCAGCTAAGATTTATCGACTGCGCTGGCTGAAGCTAGCCAAGTTCACAACCAGTCTCTCGTCACAGCCCGAGACTCGGGTAACCTAGCAAGCTACATTTTTGTTGGTTTTATTTAGTTTTTGGCTTTTAATTTATATTTTTTCAAAAGGTTGTCCCTTTTCTGTCACAACTTGTAGCCCGACGATAACTGAAAAAATCGATATTCAGATAGGGTTTGCGAGTGTGTCACAACATCGCCCTTGTCCCACCGCCATTTCAGTGGCCTGGTCACACCGCCAAATTTCCCGTCGAAAAAGTCGCAAATTTTATTCGCCTAAAATTAACTGCAAACATGGCCGAGCTGGACGATTTCTTTGCGAAAAAGGACAAGAAGAAGGGCAAGAAGTCGACCAAGTTTGTGACTGCCGACGAGCTGGTGAAAAGCCTGGAGGATGGCAGCAAGCGCGAGGTCGTCAAGCCCAAAAAACCGGAAGCGGTCGCTGGCGGCGTGGCAGTAGCAGGCGAAAACGAGACTAGCGACAAGGTGCCAGAGTCCGTTGTGGTGAGTGTGTTCTGTTCTTCTGCTTCTGATGAAATAAAAGCCCGCTAATCCTTGTAATGCCCGCTTGCAGCCCGTCGAGGAGGAGTGGAAGGAGTTCGAGGAGGAGCAGCGCAAGGACTACAGCGGCCTGAAGATCGGCCAGCTGAGCACCATGTGAGTTTCCCTGCGCCCAGAGCGCGTTTTCGTGTGCACCAAAATCACTATTATTCCACTCGAACAAAGGCCCCCACTCGGGGCCCCGACTCCGAGCCATTCATTATGTGTTTCGTTTAACCCATCAATATTGCACGCTTGCATAAACTCGCCCTCTCTTAAGAAACTCGCCTCACCGCAGAACCGCCACCGAATCCACCGAAGCACGGGCAGCCCGTGTCCCCACCGCGCCCGATGGCGGCGGCTACGACGAGGAGGAAGAGGACAGCAACGGCTATGACAACGCGGAGTCCGGCGAAAAGCGCGTTGGCCACGGGCCCTGGAAGAAGGTTATCCCCGCCGAGGAGGTGATGCAGATCCCGGTGCCGGTGGAGGTGGAAAAGCCATCGTCCAAGGCCTACGTTTCACCCGCGTTACGTTACAGCGTGAGTAGAGATGGCAGCTGCCCGATCCGGCCACTATTGACCATAACTCTCTCCTGTTGCCCTTTGCAGCAGCAGGCCGGCTTGGGGAGCGCACTGGGCGGCGGCTCCGTCGGCGGTGGCCTGCGTCCACGACGCGCGGCCCCAGATATAACCAACACGGAGTTCTTCCCAACGCTCAGTGCGGCGCGCCCGGAGGAACAGCGCAAGAAGAAAAACGAACCCGCCTTCGAAGAAGTACGTCACGGTGGCCGCTTTCAGCGTGTGCAGGAGGCCACAAGTGCCCCGGTGGCGGCCTCCAACCGATTCCAGTCGCTCGACGATGAAGCCAGCTAGGTCCCAGCTGCCGCTACCACCACTGCTGCTGCTGCTGCTGCTGATTCTGGCCACGGAAACCGTCGTCAACCGTCGTCAGTGTCCGCTGCCGAGCTCAAGTCATCCAGTTCCAGGGGTTCTGCGCCAGCTCATGCGATCCTTCTAGGCTTCTTGATTCATCTTTACCACCTCCCCCCACTGCTACTCTACCCTATGCCACAGCCACAAACTACTATTGTTCATTTCGTTTTGCATTTTTGAACTATGGAATCAATGTAATAGAATACGAATAATAGCCATGCGTTGAAATCCGTTTATAAACGTTACTTTTTTATAAGCGCTCCTTGTCCTTGTCTCACTCATCGGTCACGAGGTCCTCCGGCCGGCTGTCCGCGTAGCTGCAAGAGAGTGGGGTGCGTCAGTCAGTAGGAGAGATCATCTCTGGCCGGCACTGTGCGTACTGACTTCTCGCTGTATGGCTGCTCCGGCGTGTTGTGGTACGACTCTAGCTGCTGCTTGGACAGCATCTTCTCCGGGAAGTTGCGGATGAGGTACAGCCAGCACTGGACGGTCCTGCAACGACGGAAGCGGGTATATACTCTTCGCCAGACTGCCAGCAGTCTGTGTAGCCTACTCATCCTGCTCGGTCCGTATGGCCTGTTCCTCGCGGTCGTAGTAGTTGGGATAATCCTCCAGCTGGTCCAGTTTGCCAAACATGGCCTGGTCCACCTCGTAGATCTCGCCTTGTATGTGCTTCCCCTGGCCCGGCCTGGCCAGCAGGAATGGAATGTTGTAGCGGGTGCCCACCACCAGGGGAAACCGCTCAGTCGTCGTGCCTTTTCCGAGGAACCGGGACTGCCCGTTCTCCTTATTCGTCAGCCAATGGTGGTTGGGCTCCCCGCGCTTCAGCGTGCCATACACAAAGACCCTCGCCGCCATTCTCCTCATGGGGACTGCTGAGTGCGCTTCCTCTTCGCGACGAAGCTTATCGGTTGCGCGGTCTATCTGGGCCACAAATCTGCCTCGGAGATTGCTCAGTCGACGTAACCCGCCCGCTATCTTCTTCTTGCTGCCATTCGCAGCGCAACTGGTTGGCTACACCGCGAGAAATCGGGTGGGGTGCCGGATGTGGAGGCGATGGAAAAGTACCTCGATTGAAGTATAGTCCCCGTCTCCCGTTTATATAAGCGAGAGCCAACCGCCGTTTCTTTGAATTGCTTCAGTTTATTACTTGAAATTACAACTAAGTTCGCTACAACCTAAATAATGCGTATGGTACATATCGTATATATCAGATATCAGTGTATATATCAATTGCCAATATAAGCGCGTATATATCGATCCGTACATCTGGGCATGTACGGTCTACAAATGCAACTACCGGTAACATAAGAATAGTGGCCACTCCCCGAGGTCGATGCCTAGTTCTGGGCCTCGTAGCTAAGGTCGTCCTGAGCCGGGTGCTTGTGGGTGCGGCGGTGGCGCATAATGTACGGATGCGTGGTGGCGTTCTCGTAGCTGGACAGGTACGGCAGGTCGAGCAGCTTCTCCGGGTACTTCTGCAGCAGGTACACCCAGCAGGGAACGGTGCTGAACAGAGGAAAGAGGAACAGATGGTCAGATCGGATCATTGCGCTGGTGTGGCGTCAGCACTTACCCCTCGCCCACGCCAATGTTCATATCCTGCTTCTCGCGCGTGTAGATGTCCTCGCAGTCCTCCAGGTTGTCCAGGGAGTTGAGCATGCGATCGTCCACCTCGTATATCTCTCCGGTTACGTAATAGCCCACGCCGGGCTTGTTCAGCAGGAAGGGAATGTTGTACCGGGTGGCGATCACCAGCGGCAGCTTCTGGGTGGTGGTGGCCTTGCACCAGAACTTGGCCTGTCCATTGCCGGAGCTGGCGAGGATCGAGTTGCTCGGCTGGCCGTACTTGAGGGCTCCGTAGACGAACAGCTTGCTCAGCGCAGAGGAGGCTTTCTGCAGAGTGGGAGTGGGTGTGGCAGCAGCAGCAGCGGCGGAGAGAGAGAGCAGAGAAGTGGGGTTAGGTTAATGATCCGCTGATGAACAGGTGGTAATTGGGTATCTGGTATCGGGTGGTGGTCTCTCTGGCCTATTAATATCAATCAATCGCTGGCTTATCGGAGATCAGAATATTTTCCACTCGCCCAAGCCCGGCGAAGCCCCCCGCCAAGTCCCCTGATAAGGCGGACGCACACGCGTCGCCGTCGTCTGTCGTCTGCTCCTCCTTCTCCTCCGCTGTGATTGTAGCGGTGCCCTCAGTCGGCGTTTAATTATAGAATCGAAAAGCAAGCGCTGCTCGGACAGATGAGCTGGCCGGGATGGCCCTAACCGGTTTGGTGCATTTAACACTCATTAACACTTATAAACTGTTCTGTTTTTGGGACTTTTTCGTCGTGCGTGCCTCGCAAACTGCGCAGCAGCTACGCCTCCGTCGGTATGTATTTACCATATCTTCATATATATCCATGCATGTGGGCGATAAATGCGCGTGATTAGGGGCAGGAGGGATAATTGCTAAATCGGTCTAATCAATGTTGTAAGTGGAGAACCCACGCAACCCGCCAGGCGGCCTCCAATCAATGTCATTACTATGAGGCATTGCATCGCCGTCGCATCTCGCCAAGTTGCTTACATAACCCCAGCGAGCACACACGCATATCTTCATAAAACTGAATAAAATAGTTCTTGGAGAAATCTACAGCCTGGATAGCTCTTCCTGTTCCCTTAACTTTAATGCTAAGCTGGATTTTCCCACGCTTCGGCATCGGGCGCTGCCCACTTGCCAAGGATGCCGCCCCGCAGGACGAAAAGGATGCGTACCCCCGTATACACACACACACTGACGCTTCTCCCTCGAGTCCACGTACCTTGACTTGGCCCATATTTTTCCTGTTTCTTGTTTTCTGGTCGAACCGCCTTGCAGGTATGTAATTAAAATTGCAAAGTGCTGCAGTTGCAAAAGAGAAAGAGCTCTTTGGGATCGGAACGAGGTGCGCAGGAGCTTCCAGCCAAAGATTGAACCGCGCCAATGGACAGCAAAACTCCAACTGAAACGCGATGGAGAACAATCGGAACACGAATGCCGCTGCCGCTGCTGCTGCCACTGCTGGCGGGAACAGTGGTAATATTTGTTCGATTGCTAAAATTTTAAAATGCTTTACTTAGTTTACCTAAATAAAATGTATTATTTTGAAAAAATAATTCCTTTTTTTATTTAAGACTGGCAGACATTAGTTCAATAAACAGTAGATTTCTTTTGTATTCTAAATTTTGCTTATTACAGGATATTAGCACATGAAATCTGGACTTCTTTCGCCACATTTTTATTGATTTTTTTAAAATGTTATATATGTTAAATACTCTTCCAATTCCTCACATTGTTAACACCAAACCTAGGGACCGTGCCCACTGTGCGATGTCGCCAACAACAAGAGGCCCGCCTCCCATGGAACAACAAAAAAAACAAAAACACGCCACACGCGCAAAGCTAAAAATGACGCCAACGCCGCCGCCGACTGCGCTGCTTTCTTTGGCTGTGGCTTTATCTGAGAACCAGAATGCCCTGCTGTTGGAAAATACCCTGTTGGAACACCCTAATTTTGAAAGGCCTCGGCAAACATTAGAATTTTAAAACTCTTATCGCAAAAAGAAGCAGCTCTTGAGAGGGGCGCTTGTAAACAAACACTCATCCGCCTCGCCATGGGTGTCGTAGGCTTAAGTTGCCTTTTAAACGAAATAGTTCATAACATATAACAATAAAATAATATGAAATACATCATTTTTAAATTGCCTTTCCGCCACCAAAGATTGATCTCTATAGGCCCTCGCAATTTTCACTTTCGGTGGCTACGCCTCTGGAGAACACGTACGCATGCCTTTGCCTAGCTTCGCTCTTGATTCTCTGCCGATCTGCTGGCGATCGGATATATGTATATGTATGTACATATATACATACATATGTACATACATATTTATGTAATTAATTCAAATTTTAAGCGACGGGCCTTCCATGTGTCTGATCTGTTATAAACAATAACAAAATCGCTGTGTAATTTGGTGGGAGCAGCAACAACAAAACGAGTTGGCAAGCTCTCTCTTCCGCTCTCCGAGGTCTTTTGGGGGCTTGGGGCTCTCTCTCAACGCGTACCCTACAAAGGTGAGGTCTATTGGTTTGCTGACACTTAATGTGACAAAATCCAATGATGTAAATATATGAAAATTATATTTTCATGGGTCAATAAATAATTTAACTTAAAAAGATGAAATGTTTGAGCTATCGGAAATAAAGACACGGGACCGGAAACCTAAAACAGCCCCCGGCAGTCGCAGCTGACTCTCCAGGGTCAATAGTCCCTGGAGCAGATGCCGTTGCGAGCATAATGGAGGTGCTTGTGCCGGCAGGCACACAAGTTGGGTGCGAAGCAGTAGGCGTGGGGTCCGCAGTTGCTGGAAGAGATGTGCGCCATTAAGTGGAGGCACGCACTCGCAAGAGCTAGCTACTCACTGTTCACAGATGGGCATGCACTGTTGTCCGTGGAGCAGGGTGGCCCGCAGCTCGTAGCCCTGGGCGCAGGTGCACTGGCCGTCGGAGGAGCAGGTGCCATGAGTGCAGCGCCTGCATATGTCATTCTGTTACTCTAGTCCCCTCACAGGTAAGTCACTTACCCCAGGCATGGATCCAGGAGACGGGCAGTCCTATGACGGCACTTTTGGGACAGAGGATCGAAGTAGTAGTGCCTGTCCTTGCGGCACACACACAGATCCGGGGCGGCACAGTAGCCACCCGCCGCCCGGCAGCCGGGCAGGCACTCGGCGGCACAGACCAGTCCGTCGGGATTTGCCCCCACATATTGATCAGCACAGGGACAGGGTCCGTCCTCGAAGCAGATTCCGTTCCGGCAGACGATGTTACAGCGACGCACGCACTGATGGGTGTTGACCACCAGCATCTCGTAGTCGGAGCACAGCGGCGGGGGCTCGTTGATCTCCCAGTAGCCGTAGTCGTAGTAGTAGTGAGCCTGTACCAGTAGTGAGCTCCCCAGCAGGAGCAGCAGCTGCAGGAGGAATGCCATCCGACGCGACATCATGGCCAACTGAAAATGATCCCCTTGGCGGATTCTGTTCCGGCGACGAGAGCGAGAGTGAAAGTGATTTCCGCAGACGGCGCAATTTGTGTGCGGATCTCATTACGGACTCGGTCACGATCGCTGTACGCAAACAGAGTGCGCCCAGCCAGATGACGCAATGGCCCCCAGTGGCCGCGGTCAACTGATAACCGCTCGGCCGGAGATCGCCTCGATCGGAATTACAGCAGAGCCATTTGCATCGATCGAATCGAGTCGAGCAGACGCCGCATTACTCACTCACCCGCGGGGGCAGGGAATGGGGGTGGAGAGCTGGAGCTGCTGCTGGTGGAGTTGTCGGATCGGATCCAACTCGAACGTGTGAGTGCGGAGAGCGAGAGTGAGCCAGGGAGAGCACTTTGGCGGCCCGATTCTGGAATGTCTGGATTTCCGCGCTCTCGATGTTGCGACGACGGCGCCCACATCTGCATGTCCACACTTGAAGAAAAGGGGGAGGTGTTTAAATTATATGTAAATGTATTAAAGTACACAAAATTGCCCTAATTTATTTTAAAAAATTTTGTATATACATTGTGCCCAACCGTTAGGAGATTCATGTATAGCTTTATAGCAAAATATCCACTTCGCCAGTCATCCGACAAAGTGTAAGCAATGAAAGGATGTACCTTAGCTCCTTCGTCTTTACATCTTGTATATAAAATGGACCACTTCTTAGGCAAACACTTATAAATATATGTTCTTTCTAAGGTAAATATTCCTTCTATCAATTCTAAATTGTATTTTCGCTAATAAAATTTAACAGAAGATTTCTTTGTCAGTAAAAATCAAACAATATCAGATCTGGAGCGGCAAAACAATTAAATATTGTTCCCTATTCAATATTGTAATGTGTAAGCTTATCAGTGGCACAACGCACATATTTTTAGAACGAGGGATCAATGCTCTTTACTCACAAATCAATTCTTTCGACAAGCATTTCTCGCAGTGCTGCAATTGGGGCCTGGCTCCGTCGCTGTCTGGGGACCGGGACTGCAGCTGGCTTTAATGCGCCCCATTCATTCAGTCGGTTGGTGTCGGCGAGCGATGACGCAGTGGAGCAGGAACGGCAACGGAATAGGCGACGCCTGCGCGAACGGAAGTCCAGAGTGTGGCACAAAGTTGCCAAATAGCCGCCGCCGCTTGGGGGGATTAGCGAAAACGCCATCGAGGCAGAGTTCTTTCATTCGCTCGTTCTTTCTTTCTTTCTCCGCTTCGACTGCAACTATAAATTGAGTACTTGACGCGACCGCTGGCCCGGCCCCGGACTGCCCTCCCCTTAGCCCATCATCAGCCCCAGCCCCACCCCCTCCTCCGCCAGTGAGCGTGTGTGCGGGGTGAATAACATAAAACAGACAACAGACGCAAAAGGCGAGCACATAACAGCGAACAGCGAACGGCGAAAGCATAAAATAAACAATTCCATTTCGGGCTGGTCAGCTGGGAGGAAGTTCTGGCCCCGGCGCTGCTGGTGGTGGCGACTGGCGGTGGTGGGTGACGCTGTTGCGGTGCCCTAGCTGTGGGTGGGGATGTGCGTGCTCAGACAGAGCGAGCCGAACGCTTAGAGTCTATTATCTATTCGGCCAGTGCTGACGTCGCTGGCGATCTGTGAACTCCGCTGAAATCCGAATCCCTAATCGAAGCCACCGATATGTGCTACGTTATCATCACGAGCGCCAGCCTGGTGTGGTTCCTCTGCAGCCTGGTCGCCGACATGCTCTTCGCTGTGGCCCTGGTCACGCCCAAGTGGCTGCTGGGCCCCGCCCAAGCGGCCAATCCCCGACGCCAGTCATCGGTGGGCATCTATACGCGCTGCAAGGTGATGCAGGACGGGGGCTTTCACTGCGGCCGCTTCGACCTGGACGGCCTGGCCACGGACAGCAGCGTCTATCCCGCGGAGTGGAAGGCGGCCATGTTCTTCGTCTCTCTAGGATTCACCCTGCTGTCGGTCACGGTGCTGCTGACTCTGCTTACCTGCTGCCGCCAATCGGCGTTCGGCAAGAGCATCCACAACATGACCGCCTGCGCCCAGGTGGTGTCAGGTAAGGGCTCTTCGGTTCCCTGTTTCAATAAACTGACGTAATGCCCATTTTCCAGGAATAAGCGTGATGCTGGCCCTTTTTCTGCATCCACTGGGCTGGCGGGCGGCTCGAGTCCAACGCCTGTGCGGTCCGGAGGCGGAGCCCTTCTATCCCGCCGACTGCAGCATAGGTAAATGAATTAAATTCCTTATTGATGCCAGCTAAACTTTATCCCTACGGCACAGGAATCTCATTCTATTGCGCAGTAATTGGCGTGATACTCACATTCGCGGCTGCCGGCCTAAGCCTGAAGGCGGAGTCTTCCAACATGCGCTCCCGCGTCCGCCGGAGCGTGGAGTCCGGCAGCAAGCTGGTCTGCATTCCGTAGCTGCCTCCGGAAATAAGGAGCATAATCACTGGCTTAGAGCGAGCATACTTAACTTCATTCTCGAATTAACTTTAACATTAGCATAAATAAACGTCTAACTTTTCTACAGTATTGTATCCACAGTATTGGCCACTCCAGGTCTACTTGTTGCGCCTGCCCTTGGCCTTGCCGGGAGGCTTGCCCTCGACATCTGGCTTGGCCTTGGGTATGTAGACGCCATGGTTCGTCTTCTTTAGGTGCGCAAACAACTTGTTCTTCGAGTCGAAGACGAGCCTGCAGGTGACGCAAGTGTGTTGCGGTGTTGTTGCATCGAGATCCTCGTCGCCGCTCTTGGCAGCAGCAGTAGCAGTCGCCCTGACCTCCTTAGGTGCTGGTTCTGGAGCTGGTTGCTCTACGGGTTTCGCCTTGCTGGACGGTGGCTTTTTGCTTTTGTTCTTCTTGGCCGCCTTTTTGCCCCTGCTCCAATCGTCGTCCTCCGATTCACTCTTTGAAGCCTTCAGGTCCACGGGTTCGTCTGGGCCATCGCTGGCTTCCTCTTGCACTTGCTTGACAGCCGCTTTCTTAGACTTTTTGTTCTTTTTGCTGCGCTTGGTCTGCGTAGATTCCTCTTCGCTGAGTGCCTCGTTACCGGAAAGGTGGTCGTCAGCGATTTCCACTTCATCCAGTGCCTCTTCGACCCCGTTCAAGCTGTCTTCGTGGGACTCGTCGGCGTTGAAGGCCTCCTCCTCGGCTTCCATCTCCTGGCGCAGGCGTTCGACGTTTTCCCGGTGCTTCTTGCTCTCCTCGTGATTGGCCCGCGCCTTGGCGTTTTTGAATGTCTTGTTGCACGCCACGCAGTAGAGGTCGTCTACATACTCAACCTCCAGTTCCTCGGCGTCCGGATCGCTTTCGTCCTCCGAATCCACGTCGCCTTCGTCCTCATCATCCGTGTACTCGTCCGACTCACTGCCATACTGCTGTTCCAGCTGCTTCAGCTGCTCCTCGTAGCCCTCGTTGAAGACCTTGTTCTCCCTGACGGCCGCCAGATCCTCCTGCCGTTTCCGCAGCTGCTCCCTTCGTTTCTCCTCCTGCTTAAGACGGTTGGCCTCGGCCCGCTCCTCCAGCACGCGTCTGTAGGCCTGAACTCGTCGATCCCGCTTACGCACAAAGTTCACCAGGTTGCGCACCTACAGGGAGAATGAAGGAATGGTCAGAAAACACAAGCGGGTCTAGTAAATACTAATGATCACCTCCTCGTTCCGTTCCTTGCGGGCCGCCTGGACGATCTTCTTCATCTCCTTTTCCACCTTTCGCAGTATGAAGCGCTCCTTGATCTCTCGCACGTCGTAGGGGCAGAGCCACTCGTAGGTCTTCTTGGTGCTGTAGGCCTGCCAGAAGGCGTAGAACGGACCTACCACCTCCTCGTAGCTGCTATCCGCGTTTCCGAACTCCGGCGCCAGGCCCAGTTGGTCGTCGCCGTCCATGAACTCGATGTCCTCCGAGGCGATCTGGACAAAGACGTCGCCGTAGACGCGGTAGAAGCCCTGTGCGTCGTCGCCGAAGCCCTTGTAGCACGTGCTAGTGAAGTACTGGAACACGTCCAGGCAGTTCTCTGCGTACTCGGAGTTCTTGCCGCGAAGGATCTGCTCCCGGTGGTTGTCGTACCAGGAACGCTCCTGTGGGTCCGATAGCACCTCGTAGGCCTGCTGGATCAGCTGAAATCGCTCCTTGGCCTCTTCCAGGCTGTCGGGGTTCTTGTCGGGATGCCAGCGCAGCGCCAGCTTGCGGTAGGCGGTCTTGATGTCGCCATCATTGGCGTCTCTTTGGAGCCCGAGCTCCTCGTAATAGCAGCGCATGTGGGGGAATTCTGGCTTTTTATTTTCGGAAAGTTCTTTTTTTCAAATTATTAAGTAGTAGCAGCGCATGTTTTCCAACGATAAATTTTAATGTGCAGTGTTGGGCAGCGCCGCAAATCAGCTGGTGCTCATAGCCAGTGCTGTCAAAGTAGCTTTTTCCCGTCAAACCTGGCGTGGCCGCGGCTCTTGGCGCGCAGTGCTGCACAACGTGGCGAGGAGAGCTCAAAACTAACGGATAAATTGTTTACTTTTAGGCTGAATGCCCTTAAATTCGCGATTTTACGAGGAAAATTTATTGCAGAATAATATACAAGTTACCAAGGCTACGTTTCTAAAGACTTTGCGTTGCCAGATAATTTCGAATTCGTAACGGCTGGCTTGCACATCCTCGTAGCTGCGCATTCCGTGAATTCCGTCATTAGCTTTTTTTCCTTCGAAGGCGGTGGACGCTTTTCTTTTCGCGCCGGTCCGCGCATCATTAGTTGGATTCTGCCGCACGCTTTTCTCGCAACCACCGAAAAGTTGATACATCGCATACCAATACATAAAAATATAAAACAATAAAAAAGTTAATACACTGATAACTGATAAACGTAACACTTTGGCTCAGCATCACCGACAACTAACGAACTCGCCGTTCTTCCCCGAAAAGCTACTCTGCTTTTTCTTTATAATTTGCCAAAGAACATTTTCGAATAATTTGCATTCAACACAAATCGAATCGAATCGCATCGAGGCTCGACTATTGCCAATCTACAATAACAATATTCGCAAAGTGCCAAAATATCGTAAAGCATTTGATTATGCAGCCGAAAAGGGAAAATAGCTTGACATAAAATTTACAGTTACGTGGGATTTACAACCGAGGACGAGACGCACACAGACAACCCACACAGGCAAAGACCCACTCCCACACACATACATACATGCATATACAGTTACTTCACCGCACAGCTTGAGTTCGCTTTGGGGGCGGGAGTGGAGTCCTTGAAGCAAGCATCCATCGTTGGGCAGGCAGGCATCTCGGCTTACAAACAACCCCCAACTCGGGTGCGTCGGTACTCGGCCTGAACGGAACTGAACTGAACGGCAAAAAATAACCGTCAACAAAAAACAAACAAACACACAGACCCAGGAAGTGTGCCTGCGTGTGGGTGTCCGTGCTCGTGTCCGTGTGTGCGCTGCCGTATAGGTTTACCGTTGGGTCCGCCTTTCATCTCGCTCGCACAATAAAAGGAGGCGTAAAGGATATTATGAGGCGGCAGACAACGTCGGCCGCATTTGCGAATAAGGTAATTTCGCATAAAATGCCAGCACACCCCCTCACCCACTCTCACAGACTCACGGACGCACAGAGAGGCCGGAGGAAACTATAGAAAATGTGACCCTGCTTTTGTGCCGGATTAAATGGATTTCCTTATCAGCGCAAAGTGGTCCCAGGAGCCCGTTTTTGCTCCATTGTTGCAGCGAATTGCATTTGCCAGCTAGCTTTAATGGCTCCTCTCCTCCTCTCTCCTCTTTTCAGTTACGACAGCAACTAGAATCCGTCCAATTCCACTAAGACTACGGGACAGAACGATGTTCGGGTCCAAGCTGCGCTCCTGGATGGAGACGCACATCGTGCGTCCCCGCAAGAAGGGCAGCAAGCACAAGCAGGCCGCCGCGGAGGCGGGGAGCTCTAGTTCCGGCCACGGGAACGGAAAGAAGGCTGGCACCCTGCCGCCCCAAGGAAGCAACCTCACCAGTCCGGTGCTGACCAGCAGCGGGAGCCACAGCATCGCCAGTCCGGTCCGAAGGCGCGAAGTGTCGCCCATTCAGTGCCACGTAAGCGGGTATATCCCATAGTGTCTAAAAATACTTATCCTTTTGCTTCCACAGCCGCCCAGTCGTCGCTACGGCTGGCAGTCCCCGGATGACGACTCGTACGCCATCACCTCGCCCAAGTCGGACAACCTGCTGTATGCTCCGAACTGCTACCAGACGCACCAGCAGCCGCTACAGCCGCAACAGCCGTCGCACCACTTGAGCGTGCCGAACAGCAAGGATAACTTTGGCGCTGAAAAATCGCCCATCCGGGTTAACTGCTCATCATCCTCCATATCGTCGCTGTCCTGGTCCACAGGCTCTAAGGAGCCCTCTTCCGGCAAGCAAGTTATCTTCAGGGAGCAGCCCTCCAATGGGGACTATCATATCCCACCCGAGGAGGAGGTGGAGTATGAGGAGGTGGGCGCTCTGCTGCTCCGTCCTCCGGCCCCCATGGCGGATCAACAACGGCCACGATCCGAGAACCTAGGCGCCATGCGCCTTATCTACGAGGAGGAACCGGTCAGGCAGAGCAGTAACCATGTGCGCTATGGCCGTCTGTTGCCATCCAAGCTGGCGCCTGCTCAGCTGGGCAGCGAGTCCCTGGACAATTTGACCGGTGCTCCGCCAATACCACCCGCTCCGCCCGCTGGCTCGCGGATGCGCGCTCCCCGGGGTGTGCAGAGGAGCAACTTCATGCCGGGACCACGGCCCCACAGCCTGCCCTCGCCGGAGAGCGCCTACTCCACGGGCTACTCGACCGACGGCACCTCGCCGTGCGCCGCCAGCAACTACAACCCGCCCGAGTACTACATCAACATGCGTTCCGGCACCCACTACTTCCCCAAGAGCGTCAACTCGCTGGCCATCGAGGCGCAGCGCTACAAGTTTGGCCTGAACCGCATCGAGGAGATGTCGCCCATGGATCCGCTGCCCAAGAGCAACTTCGCCAGTGCCACCCACGGCCTGGAGTCGTCGCCCAGTCCGCTGGCCCTGCGCCAGCAACCGAAGCTCTTCGAATGTGAGTTGAGGGCGGTTGTGCCACCAACTGAGCAATTAACCCCATTTCGAGTCCCGACTTGACTGGAGTAACGCCCCACTTTGCCTTGCTCTCTCCCCTCTATTGCAGCTCCCTCGCCGAGACAGCGCTGTCGCATAAGGACCAATCCCTGGTACAACACGGGCGAGCACTTGCCGGCCTCGTCGGGCCCCGCGCGCCTGGAGCTGGATGCCACCAGCACCACCTCCACCACCTCGTCGGGCATAAAGTCGAGCAATGAGCTGGAAGTTCCGGCGGCGGCCAAAACAACAGCAAACAAAGCCACCCCCAATGGCAGGGGCACTCCCAGCAAGGCGCCCAGAGTGGGTGTGGACATTGCTGGTGGTGGGGCGGCTGGTGGTGTGGCTGCACCTGGAACAGGAGTCGCTTACGAATCCGAGGGCTCTTCGTCGTCGACTGAAGTGGAAAATCTGCATGCCCCGCACACCATAAAGCGACGTCACTTGGAACAAGTGGAGACGACAACAACAACAACGGCTCCTGTGGTAGCTGGTGGCGGGACCGGGGCCACCACCACCTCCTTTGTGCTCAGCGACGACGAGGCCACCCTCAACGAGATGATTGGGAAGTTTGACGAGAGCTACATCTACGAGAAGGAGACTGACATACTCAGGTGAGCGCTGCAGTCGAGCCAGCTCGAGTGGCTTGCTCATTTTCCACCCATTTTCCCCCCGCCTTGCAGCAGTGACTCGGATCCCACTGACTGTTGTGCCTCGGAGCTGGACACTGGACAAGATGCGGGCGATGAGTGCGACACGGACGAGCTGTTGGACATAGACTTTATAGACACATCATCCATGCAGGAGGTGGTGCTCGATCGGCAGGATGTGGTCCGAAATCTGGGCAGCTGCCACTACTATTCCAACCAGCCCATGAGCCCCATGTTAAAGCGAAAGTCGTCAACTCGCTCGCGTCGCAAGAGCGGTCAAGAGGCGGCCGATGGCTCCCAGCAGCGCCGGCGCAAGCGGTTCCTGAAGACGCGCAAGAAGAGCTGCGAGAACCGCGAAAAGCTACCCTTTTCGCCGCTTCGGGAGCCTCGTGGATCTCGGAGTGTGGGCGGCACGCCCGTCTGCTTGCGCCGTAATCTTCTGGGTCCCAGGGAGAGGTGAGAGAAGGACGCCAGTCCTATCTGAAAATGTTCTCAATTATAAGCCATTTGATTTTCAGGATTTACAAGACTTCGCCACTGTCGAATCGCTCCAATTCCCTAATCTTTGGCAGCGTCAATGAGAAGAGCACACTCACCATCGCGGAGAGCGAGAAAGCTTTGCTGAAAGCCGACCTGGAGGCTGATATGAAGTACAAGCAGCTCATCATGGAGGCCGAATCTCTGCTGGAGTCGATGAAGAACAGCTTGCAGAGGTGGGATATTCTGCAGATTCTCTCCTCCTTTGGAAAAGTTTCTCTACTTATGCATTATTATCCAGTATTCCCAGGGACACCCCCGTCGCTAGTCCACGGCGCTTGAATCCCTTGGCCAACAAGCGCGTGGAGATGCTCAAGAACAGTGAGGTGGACTCGAAGAAGCAGGCTCCGCCTCCAAACAGCCCTCCGCTGGAGCATGAGCTGGCAGCCGCGATCAATAAACGTATTGAGATGCTAAAGTTTGAGACTTCGGCTGCTGCCTCTCCACCCAACAGCCCCAAGCTGGGGCGCTGCAGTCCGCGCAAGACGCATTTGACCAATTTCATGAACCAAAATGCTCCACCAGAGTTGCCGCCGCGCAAGATGAACGGCAATACGCCAACGGCTCCGTTGTCTCCACAGTTGCAGCTCAATGGAAGGCGTCTCCAGGAGAGCCCCAAAGGCAAGCGGCGCACCATGATGGTGACATCGACCACCACCACAACGGTGATCAGCTTCAACGGCAGCGACTCGGAGATGGAGTGCTGTGTGGCTGTGGAGGATGTGGGCAACCACAACTACTTGCAGCAGCAGCAGCAGTCGCCGAAGGCGAGAATCAAGCTGGAGTCCCAAGCCCAGAGTCAGTTGCAGGCCGAGTCCCTGATCAACAACAATTTCTATTGCCCGCACAGCGAGCCGCTGAAGCGCAAGGTGTACAAGGGAAGCTCCTCGTTTGAGCGGATCAAGAAGAACTTTGACTTGGAGTTGGGTGAGTAGACGAACGATGGCCGTGGTCTCACCCGCTAACGACAGCAATTACAGATGCAAACGGGCGCAGCAAGTCAAACGAGCGTTCTCAACTCAAGCTCTCGGCGTCTGTGTCGGCCAAGAGCTCCATGCAAGACGTGACCCTGGACGAGGCCAAGGGACAGGCGGCCATGGGAGGAGGTGGCGGTGGCAGTAACCGCAAGCAGCAGCTCATACTGAACACCATTGTCGATCTGAAGCGGAGCTTGGAGCATCAGAGCCACCAGCTGAGTGGCCTGAACGGTGAATAGAACTGAGTAAACTGACTACTAGGGCTAAGATCATTATCATCACACGTAACCATCACTCATAATCTAGACCGTAACTAAGCTAACACAAGTCCAACCGAATCCCTCAGACTAGACACGGAAACTGAGCGCAATAACTTTCTAGCTGATAAGAGAAGACGACTATTTACATAAATGAAATACTCGACGAGGGCCGTAATGGAACTATGGACTGGTGCAGAAAGTTATTACTTATCATAGAATATCTGTAGAGTTTGTAGCGAATTGTTTCTGTTTGTTTTCATATTGTAACGTCGCCCAGAGGTTTTGTTTGTTTCACGATTCAGTTCCTTGATATATCATAGATCTCTTTTATAGCACATCATCACACGATGAGTTAATGATTGTTTCTTTGTGGTTTATTATTTTACTATATCGTATATACTATAATCTTGCGTTTCTCAATTAGAATGGATGTGCCGAGCGGAGGGCGTGTTTAGAACACCGACTCGCAGGCCTATCCAGCGTAACTATCCAACATACTATCCAACCCTAGCTTGAATACGTTGCTCTTAGTCAATAACTGGTATACTCCTTAGTTACTCGTCGAAATTCCTCTCTTTCGATGCATATCTACGCGTACACTTAGAGAACTCAACTTATGGTAGAACCTTTCACACTAATCATCATCAGCATTATCGCAAAGTATTCAGAAGCATAGTCCCCTAAGTAAAACATATATTATCCATCCAATCTGAAATTGTTTAGCCAAATTGTTTGAGTGTAGTTTAATGGAGAAGAAAAAGACATTGTTCAACTGTTCTGTTTCCTTAGTTAAGTGAATGAAGACGATCGGTCGATTGATTGTGTTTCCGATGCCAGACATTGGCCAAAGCTGGCGTTGCATTGGCAGAGTTTATAATGATTTCCCGTTCGGGTTGTAATTGGTTGTATTTGGATTAATCGAATTATGTATTGTGTTGTGTTGTGTTGTGTGGCACACCCCGCCCAATTAATATGCATATAGACGCTATAGAACCCACACCGTCATACACACATAATCTAAGTCAATACTGTAACGTGATAATAAACTTAATGAAAACCCCAAGACCAAATCAAACCATTGGCCGAGTAGTAAGTATATTAGTTATCTATATCTATATATGCGATGTATACATGTATCCAAACAGTTATGCCTTTGTAGCTTTGCCCACTTGTGTTCCATTGAAATTGAAATTGCAATTAGTTTTCGTTTTCGCTTACGTACTTGCGTACTAGTGCTTGCCATTAGGGCGGCGGAGGAGCAGGAGGAGTAGTGAAGTGCTCCGGTGTGCCGTGTTAAATTTACTTAATTAGTTTCACCCGCGAGGCGACACTTGAACATTGGACACCGGGGCGCACCGAGCAGTGACCGCTGTCGCGAAAGACGCACGCCAATCAAGAAGTCGAACTCGATCCACCGCTAATGCGTAGTTCCCTCCCAGCCCACTCCGGTGAACCTGCATGGGTAATTTATGCGCCCTAGATTCCAAATACTCAATTGGTTTTCCGATTTGAGGCAGCAGCGACCTTAAGACAATCCAACGAGCTTTTGATACGACGACTTACCAATTTACACACCGCAACCTAGGAAGAGACTGCAGCCAGATCCACTTTGCTCCCATTAGGCGGGGACTGGCATCCCAGTACCACGCGTGGTATGAGTGATATTCGTTGTTGTTGTGAACCCATTATCCTATCACAGCATATAATTACTGATTTACTGCACCCATGTACTTAAGACGTCAATAAAGGACCAATATTTTGAAGTGAACGCTCGATCTTGATTGGGTTTTTCTGGCCCCGTCATTGTGGAATTTCCAGAGACGCTGCTGATCCCCGCCAATCCCCGTTTCTTGACATCTTGTTCATTATTGTGTCTGGCTGGGCTGGGGGTAAAAATAAACCTCTGGCTCCGTTCTAAAAATCCCCAGAAAAGCATCAACAATGGAAAATTAGCAGACAGAGCATGGACTGGCTACGTCTCCGTCTCAGCTGCTAATTATGCAAATGGGGACACGGGAGCGGGCGAGCGAGGCGGGGAACTGCCGGTGGAATACCAATTGCCCAGGCCACGCTTAAAACATCAAATCAGCATTAAGTGGGGTCCGAAACATGGCACGCCAGTGCCGGAGTCCACAAAATGGTTACTGCTGGTGGCCCAGTAAAGGAGGCACGACTGCGCTGGAGACGCCGCTCGTCCTATATATGGCCAAAACAGGTTCGGCTCCCATATTGTGGTGGCCACTGGCAGGAGGTGGAATGCTGGCCGAGAGCAGGGGCCGGTCCCCATGCCGCAAATTCCAACTTGGCTTTGTTTTAGGCGAAGGTACTTCACAGAATATTTCGAATACTTAAGTAAAAACATCAAGAAAGGAAGCGAGCTTCGGGTAGCCGAAGTTTGAGTACACTTGCAGTTTGCAGTCAAAATTTTAATCATTTCAGTTTGGAAAGGTTGTATTTGTTATTTTTTATTGGGCTAATGAATCTTCATATTGGGACTTTTAATACACATGTATCGGTACTTTAACAAAATAATATTTTGGACTAATCAAAGTAAAAAAAAAATATAATGATTATTAATGATCAGAATAAAACTCAACTGTTATTTACCCATTCCGTGCATGATTTTTCGCCAATAGTTCATATACTTGATAAAGGATCACAGGGCTACAATCAGCCCTAAAGCTTTAGCGCCTTAAAAAGGCTCCTTCCTAATTCGCAATTATCAATTGCATGTGTCAGTTTTAAGAATTTACCAACATAAACAAACAGCAAATGCCTAGCGATCAGCTGTTTTCTTAGCTTGCAGCAGCTGTTTCGGTGAGCTAACTTAAAAGCTTTGAGTGACATTTGCTTGCTAAGCTTGAGTAACATTTGCATGCTATGCTTGAGTGACATTTGCTTGCTACTCGTTTATGTGCGCCTGGTGTGCAAAATCGCATGACGGGCGAATTTGATCGGCTATTTTATGAAATAGGAAGTGGGGGGGGGGGGGCCGTATTGTTGTTGTAATTGTCAATTTAATGTATTCGCTTGGAGCATTGGGCAGCCAGAATATCAGGCGCACATAAACGAACAGCAAGTGGCCACCGATGAGCATTTTACTTTGAATCGAGCGCTCAAGTAAAAGCTCTTTCACAAGGTTGTACTCAAGCTTGAGTGGCATTTGAGTGATTTTTTAATTCTAGCTTTGAGTGGCATTTGCTTGCTAGGCGTTTATGTGCGCCTGGTATGCATAATCGCATGACGGGCAAATTTTATTGGATAATTATGAAATTTATG
>JAEIIU010001658.1:0-28976 GCA_018874675.1 Drosophila baimaii | reverse complement strand
AATGACTCCTTCACTGCGTTGCAAACTTCTGACTAAAATTATAATACCCTGCAAGGGTATAAAAATGTCTTGCAAAATATCATATATTTATTGCTATCCAAAAAAGGCTGTGAATATCATTTACATTATTTAAATAACGAAATAAATTATTTATGATAAAAGTGTTTTCTGCTCCTAAACAAATTTAAATACAGTTTTAAGCCGCTTTCTAGCACAGTAATTTATTTACAATGATAAATAGGAATAGCAAAATCACTGTGAAATTATTGCTAGATTTAAGTGATTTATTTCCCACAATTACTACCGCCATCCAACCAGATTCTGCCACAAGAACTATGTTTTAGCAATATGTTTCTCCATAGAGAGAAGGGTGTGGGGCATTAGTTCGCCTTGGTAGTAACCCTGGCAAACATTTGTCCTCCGCATAGCTGCACTCGAATCGCATTTGGCTGGGCAAATACTCGTAATAAACGAGTGTTAAACTGACACTGTCAGGGACACTGGCTCGCAAAATGGCAAAACAGAAGTCTGCCAAGGACGTGGGACAAGCATTGGGCTGTCCAGGACACTCGTGTCCTTGATAAATGGCCCTGCATCCAAAAGCTCGTACTCCATGTGAGAGTATATGTATGTGTGTATATGTTTGCCATCCGTTGAAGCGTGAAACTGGCGACTGTTGCCTGTAACAGATTTTCCTCGACTTTCCCCGAAAAACACGAAACAAACACACAGAGAGAGAGAGACACAAACACAAACAGAAACAGAAGGACTCCGGGTGCAGAAGTCAAACAAATCCACCACCAAGGACCAGAAAGAGGCAGACGCGTGCCTCAAATTGAAAGGCCAACAAACATAAACCGTTTAGTCACAGGATATTGCTCACGCTCGAGTCCAGGACTCAGGACTCGTGCGTGTGCTGTGCTTAATGCTCCTGCAAGGATTCGGGGTGAGCAGCCAGCCAAGCACATTAAATTTTATTTAACTTTTTGGCCGTTAACTCGAGGAATTTTCAAAATTGCTACAATTTGTCCGCAGCCAGCCGTCGTCTCCTGCGAAATGTTAATCATCCGCAACGTTGGGTTTCCAATTGATTTCCAAGCGAGCTTGGCTTGGCTTGGAGGAGCTGCTGCTGCTGCTCCCATTTGCTTGGTGGCTTAGTGGCCACCGATTATGCTTAGGCAAAAGCCCCCCAGTAATTAATTGCAGCCACCGCAGAAGGACAATGGCAAGGACAAGGACGACGCAGCAGATGGGAGCTGTACCACCCCCCACTGGCAGAAACTGAAAGAAAATCTGGGGGATTGGAATTAGCCATTAAATGGCTAAGTGTGACTTCTCAAGGATTTGCAATTAAAATCACAACAAATAATTGCCTTGGCTTTATTATAATTGCTTTTGGAAATTTATGGCATAACTTTTTTAACGACAAAAATGGAAATAAAATAGGTTTGAAATGATTTGATAAAATTAAATGTTTCTTTGCCATTTTCGGATAAGAAGAAATGGTTTTATTAATTATTAATATAATATAATATAATATAATATAATTAATTACCTCTAGTTAACATTTCTAGTAAGACTCGAAAAAAGTTAAGCCTCTCCTAAAAATATATATCATTTGTTATTTTGCTTATTATATTAATTAATTTAAATAACACATAGTTTTTATTCTTAATTTAATATTACTTAACCATTATTTAACAGGCTTCTTCATTATTTATTAAACTAAGAACCCCTTTCCCCAGTGAATCCCACATAAAACTCCCAAAAAATAATAGTTAAAATCTCAGCCCTGCCCCAGAGGATTTCCAGCTTACCTGGCCATCCGGGGGACAAGAAAATCTCTCTTTTTTACGACATAATACTCCCCACAAATCATGGCAGCAGTAATAATAGCCATATATCATGATAAAATAGAGGAAAACCCATTTTTCCTGTCAGCAAACGGGGGCACGCTTTTCATATTTACCGATAAGAAGTTCTCATTTGGTTTTTTCCGCACCCTCTTTTTTGTGTTCGTATCAGATCTCATGCCCACCACAGTGACCGCTGGTCCGGAGACACGGGAATTCCTGTTAAAGGTCATCGATGTCCTGTTGGACTTTGTGAAGGCCACCAATGATCGGAATGAGAAGGTTTTGGACTTCCATCATCCCGAGGACATGAAGCGGCTGCTGGATTTGGATGTGCCAGATCGAGCATTGCCTTTGCAGCAGCTCATCGAGGATTGTGCCACCACACTGAAGTATCAAGTGAAGACGGGTGAGTGCTTGAAGCTACATATAATAATAATTTAACAATATAATAGGTGAATAATATTTTTGAACAAGAAATATAAAAGTTAGAAACTATCTAAGAAAAATGCCTTATCCGACGGCAAAACCAGGCTTAGGCATAGATTAATACAACCCTTTAGATTTTATTTTAATTGTGATTACAATGTTGCGAACTAAACTAAATTGCTACTAATTAAAAAGTCATATAATATAATATTAATTATTAAAGGGAAAAGGATAAATGTATAAATTTGTTTTGGTAATATAAACCTCACATTTTACTGGCTAATTTTTAGGGGCAATCTTTGCCTATATCCTTTAAAGGTAGCTTCGTTTTTCTACTAAGTAAGTCCATTAATAAATTATTTGACATTAAGGCTTGTTTAAAATATTATTAATATAAAAAACAGCAACTTTCTTTATTCCTTTTGGATAAATTTAATAAATTAAATGAGACTTCTTCTTATATAATCCCTCAAAGTTATGGCAACTCATAATCTTCATCAGCTCCCTCACACTTCCCCCACCTTTCCTGCTGAATATTCTCAGGTGATCCCACGCAAGACTTACCTCCTTGACTTGACGCCTTATCACCGCCCTCTGATGTTTGCTCAGTTGCAGATTAATCAAATTTGTCCCTGCTTAGCATATGCTTTTTGTCTGTGGCATATTTTTTTAGAATATGTTTTTTTATGGAGGAAATTACCAGGAGGACGCGTGTGCCTGGACCCTGCGGTCGCATTAGAACACAAAGTGTGCAGCCTCCGAGATAAGCACATTAGCATATTGATGGCACTCGGGAGATAGCCAGCAGACAGCAGACAAAGCCATTTTATGGCCCATTGAGCCGTGGTCCCCGCTTGTGTTTACACCTTTCAAAAACACTCGCCGCAGGGCTGAAGTTCCCCGCAATTCCCTCAATCACCAACACTTCGAGTTCTCTGCCATCAATCATAAATCAGGCCAAAAGGGTTCTCTTTTGTGTGTGGATGCGGCGGCTTTAGCAGCCAAAAGTCATTCGCACGTTTCACTTTTTACTTTTTTAATACCCACTAGTTTGCACATAAAAAAAGGGATATATTGGCAGAGATTGGGGAGATTGACGAATTTTATAGAGGTGATTTTGCATATAATAATAAATTTCTAGGATAAAAAATATAGAAAAACTTGAACATAACTTTTTATACAACTTGTAGCCATTAATATATGTTTTCCCCACAACTTCTCTGGAAAATCAAAGCATTATTCCTAAAAATTTTATGAAGAAAACATATATATTTAATCTGTTTTATAGATTTTCTATATCTTATAGTCTATAAATGACTTTAAAACTGAATATATAAAATTACAATACTTCCTTTTGACATAATCGTACTGGAACAAATTTTAAATATATTATTATATACTTAAATAGATTATAAATAAATGCAGTGTATTATATATACAGTAATATATATAGAATTCTAGTATTTAAACTTATAACAATTCTTTTTCCAAGGTATCCTTAAGTTGATATCGTTCCTTACCCTTCGTCCGTGCTTGTTTTGAATGTCCTTGCTGATTTGATTTCATTGAAAATTAATGCGAGAGGCTGTCTTTTTCCTCCGCTGTTTGTGCAGTCCTTGCACGTGACCACAATTGTGTTTGGAGTATCGATAATAAGCGTATTTACTAGACCAACCCCACACCACACCACACCACACCACACCACACCACACCACACACACCCACCCACTCTCCATCCCCGAAGAGAGCCTTCCATAACCGGAAACTGTGGCCTTGTCTCGGAAGCAGGCGTTGCTTCCTCGATTTGCTTCGCAGGAAATGAGACTTGCTCCTGTTTATGGAGATATACAGACTCGTCTGTGTGTGTGTGTGGCTGAAAATTGAATTAAAACTCTACGCAATCAGGGAAGCAACTGAATAAACTCAGATTGCATGGGAAACTTCTGGGAACGAATTCAGTTTGCAATCAGGTTTATGTTTGTCCCTTGGCATTGGCTAGGAATAAGTGAGTTTGATTCTGGTTTCAGTTGGGCTTTATTCAAAGGGATATTTTGCAAGAAGAGCAAACTTATTATCAAAGTTAAAACTATCTTCAGAACACTATAGAACGTGATGTAAAGAAAACTTCATATTTTGCAAGATATTTAAAATCAAAGAGAGGCACGTTTGCCTTTAAAAGAATCCTACATCTTAGGATAGCCACTTCCAACTAAATTTTCCTTTGTAATTAACTTCAAAGTATTATTTAACAATAGAAATCTCTACAAATTACACAAGAGACATACAATTAACACAGAGGAACTCCTAAGTAAACCTACTTAAGTCTGTTTTTGACAAGATTTCATGAACTTTCTTGAAGATATCCAAGCCAAGCTAAAAAAATAAATGTTCCTTTTTCTCTCCTTGAGATAACAGCTAGAAGGCTCCCTTTCCGAGCTTGCCATTCCACCAGACGCGATAAGAGCCCCATTTATGATCCGTAATCTCACATAATGCTCGCCCTGTCAGACGGGCAACCTGATACGACGGATACGAACCGAACTCCTCCTCTGAGGACTCCATAAAAACGAGGGGGAGCTTTAATCAAAATCCGTTGTTATTTTCTGACTCGCTGCATTCCTGATCCTTTGATGCGAATGAATGGATGGGTGGCCGAGGGCGAGGGTGACTCGGCTCTATACGAAGCGAGTCCTTCGGATGGGAATATCCTGGCCACATGCGCAAATTGAAATGTTTGAATGCCGACGCTCTATCAGTTGGTACACAGAGAAAAAATATGTCGGGAGGGTAAAATTAAATATCAAAAGATTATTATTAAAGAAATAATAACATTAAATGCTGTCTAACATTTACAAAATTAATGGTTTTCAAGGAAAAATCATCGTTAAATGGTTTTAAAATAAAATAACTTAAAGTATTATTTTGAAACCACCAAACGAGTAGAGGGAAGGTATGGAAATATTGATCATGTATGGATGCCCATTTATAAATCGATGTTTTAACGTTTCGATATATGTTCGACAAATAGATATTAGGTTTTATGTATCGGAACAACTTCCATCTTTAAAAAGGTAATCCAAAATGTAGTTTAAAAGATGTTTTGAATATAATTGGAAAATAACAAATTAGTAAAATAATATTTATAGTACATGTTATCGATATTTTAACGTTAATAGCGGTATATTTGGATATTTGAAAATTTCGATAAGCCAATCTGTACGATATTTCGATTTTATATTGAGCGCGATATTTTTGGCGATATATTATCGAACTTTTACTCTTAATATACATCCCTAGTTTCCGTATTAACATTTTAATACAAGCCGGAATCCCATTTGTTATTTAACAAATTACCAAATATTCTAGAAAATAATCTAGGATTTTAAAATCTGATTCCGATAGTTCCCATAATTTTTCTCACTGCATATCCCACCGTGTATGGTTGGATTTAGCCTTGTGGGCAATGGGATTTTAATCACACGACTTATGGCACTCAAGATGTGAACTGACAGACGCCGAAGGGTTCAAGCTCGAATAAATGCGAGTGTGGGTGGGTGGGGGAGGTGGACAGCTTCCTGATGTTGACTGAAAGCATTTTGTGATTCTCCGTGGGAGTTTTTCCTTACTCTCCACACAGCAGGCACCCCAAAAATCGAATGGAAGTTCAGCAAGTCGCAATTAGCTACAATAAATGAGCAATTTATGGAGCTCAGCGGAGGCGGGGAGGCTCAAGGATTACCGCGAAAGACTTGTTGAGCAAGGAAGAAAATACTATCTATCCCTTTGACCCATCGATTTGCCAGGACCTTGTGGCGTCTGCCCTTGAACATATGCACTTCCGGAGACCGTCTGTGTCCTGTGTGTATTTTTTTCCTGTTTCCTTTCGAGGCCAGTCAGCCGTGCTTTTGGTTCAGCCTTTGTCTCTGCCCTCGAATATATTTTTAATAAGACAAAAACGCTGGCAAAGCAGAGCGACTGAGCGGGATGAAGGCTGTTGGGCTGATGGCTGCCATGCACATCTGCTGTCGGCTTAGAGACGACACCCGGACGAACCGAAAGCCGAGGAGAGACAGACACCCAGACAGCCGTGGCTAAATGGAAAGCATTTTCAGCTACATTAGCCGGGCCAGGCGACAGCATATAGCCAGTGTTAGATATATTAGTTTCGAGTCGGGGATATTAATTAGAGAGTGGAAACTAAGTGGGAACAAAAGGGGGTTTTAAAAGTGTTTAGGAGATAATCTCTGAATTCTTGAATAAAAAAAATTCTCCTTAAAACCTTTCTTCAATATCTTCTCTCTCTCTATATATATTTTTTCCAGGACACCCTCACTTCTTCAACCAACTGTCCAATGGCTTGGACCTGATCTCGATGGCCGGCGAGTGGCTGACGGCCACGGCCAATACCAATATGTTCACCTACGAGATTGCTCCCGTGTTCATTCTGATGGAGAATGTGGTGCTGACAAAGATGCGTGAGATTATTGGCTGGTCGGGCGGTGACTCCATCCTGGCCCCCGGCGGCTCCATCTCCAACCTGTACGCCTTCCTGGCCGCTCGCCACAAGATGTTCCCCAACTACAAGGAGCATGGCTCTGTGGGCCTGCCCGGCACCCTGGTGATGTTCACTTCGGATCAGTGTCATTACTCGATCAAATCCTGTGCCGCCGTCTGCGGCCTGGGCACTGATCACTGCATCGTGGTGCCCTCCGATGAGCACGGCAAGATGATCACCTCGGAGCTGGAGCGCCTGATCCTGGAGCGCAAGGCCAAGGGTGATATTCCATTCTTTGTGAATGCCACTGCCGGCACCACTGTCCTGGGAGCCTTCGATGATATCAACACCATTGCCGATATCTGTCAGAAGTACAATTGCTGGATGCACATCGATGTGAGTGGGATTTTTTGAAGTTACTTTATAGATTTGAATTTAGTTTTGTTTACAAATAAGTTACATTTCATTATAATTAATTTTTAATAATTAAAAATAATGAATAATAGGATATGGAGACTATTTATTCAGTAGAGAATATTAATACCTTTTATAATGTTTCTCTTATTATTTTTTCAGGCTGCTTGGGGCGGTGGATTGATGATGTCGCGTAAGCATCGTCACCCCAGATTTACCGGCGTTGAGCGGTAAGTAGGAATTAAATTAAATATATAAAGATATAGAGTACTTCTTAAGACCTAAAAAAAGATAAAGATTTTCCTAAAGAAGCTAAAAATATTGGGTAATTTTAAGACCTCAAAAAGTTAAAGACTTCTAGCTGAGAACTACTTCTTTAAACAATGTCTTAAGTTCTAAATGTTTTCATTTAAATGATGAAGCTTGTATCTCATTCACTGCTAAAACTATTTCATATTTCTAAGGCTTGCCTTTCAAAACTTATAGAAACTTCCTAGAATCCTTAGAAAGTTGTCAATTCATCTCCAGATCCTCTGGAGTTTCTCAAAAACCCCTTACAAAAGACCACTCTCTATTGTCCCCGGCAATTGTTTTTCTCATTCATCATCCTTCTTGGCTTGAACTTTTGTTTGTGCCTTGGTTGCCCTCATCTTTTTTTTTTTTTTGGGCAAGTCAAAACACAAATTGAAATCTCTCTCCTCGTCGTCGGGTTGGATAAATTTAAATCTAAATGCTCCCAAATGGCCCGCATCGCTCAAATCTCAACCCCAAGTCGTGCTGAACATGTGGGAAAAATCTCAATTTGTCATTTAGTGCCTCCATCAGGTGTTCAGAGCTTACAGGGATTACAAGGCACAAGCCGAGTGCATTTTGGGACCGAACAAACAAATGAACAAAGTGGATTTCCAATGTCGAGTCGACCTTCCATGCAGGAGGGGTGTTTTTGGGTGGGCATTACTTACACAACAATTACGCCAAACAAAAGGAAGGTTGGTTGGGTTGGGCTGGGAGTGGGCCCAAGGATTCATCCCTGCCGCCGCCGAGTGAGGAATTTTTAATTTTCAAGTCGCAACCTGAAATGCACTTTACTCCAACTCCATCTCCAATCCATTTAGATTCTCCAGTACTCGTAATTCTCCTTGGAATCCTGGAAGCTTAGGCAAATGCGAAAGTGCAGCTGTCGTCGTATTGACAGCTTGCGGTCAAGCAGCAGACTCCATAAACGCTTTGGGATTGATTGCCTTTGGGGGAGGAGGGCTCCTCCTTCTACTCCTCCTCTTACTCCTCATCCCCCTCTTACCACATCCATCCATCACCCTGGCGTTCGGCTTCAATTAGTTTGAATGGCTCCTAAGGCCCCCTGGTATTGCTGTGGCATGCAAATTGAGGTCCTTAATTGAAAGGCTCTTAGTGCGAATTAATCATTAAAATGCCCTTGCAGCTGACACTTTGCGGCCTTCACCAGCTTACGTGGCTCTGATTAATGGTTATTTTGGTGAAAATGGAGACTTGAAACACTTAAATTTGCTGAGTTTCGCTTTAAAACAATTGAACGAAAATCGAGCCTAGAAAGTTTAGCCTTACAAGCCGCCGCTCAATCAAATACTTGTTAGAAATGTTAGAAATCTTTGGACTAAAGGATACCGTTTACAGGGAAATTTCTTAAATACTGAGGCAACTTTACAGAAAAGATTACATTCTTTTGAGCGAAAATGACTTAGGTTATTACATATTTTCCATTAAAAAATAATCAAAAGACATTTAGAAAGGATTGTGCTATTTAATTCCACACAGTTTACACATTTATTTAAGGGAATTTCATATATTTAAAATATGTGCATAATATTTTACGGAATAATATCCTCTTAAATCCAAGAATTCATGTCTAAAATACCAAGTTTTATTTTCTCTAATACGCCACACATAGTATACCCTTTTATTTACCAAATACCCTAAGCTAAGAAAAAAGTAAAGCACACTTCCAGGCACTCCATAAGGATCATGTTTATAGACACCAACTCCCACACACACACACACACACACACACAGCCCCAGGCAGGCTGCGCCCACATAACTGTAAATAGCTCCCCCAGGGATGTTTAGCTGTCAACCCTCCAGATATCCCACCGGGGGTTGTCCTCGCTCCTTTTGAATTCAATTAAAGTGCTGCGGCCTGAAATTGCCACAATTTATGGCACTTGCCATGAGTGTCCCTCATCCCCTTCTTCGTCCTTGTCCTTGTCACCCAGCGGGGGTTGGTGTTTTTTTGGGTGGCATGCACCACACTGCGGCAGCTTAGTGTTAATTGATTGTAATTCGTAATTGAATGTCCATTTACCGTCATGATTTGACTCCTCTTGCAGTGCTGACTCTGTCACCTGGAATCCCCACAAGCTCATGGGTGCCCTGCTTCAGTGCTCGACAATTCACTTCAAGGAGGATGTAAGTATTCGAGTCTTAGATATATAAATAGTTTTATATTGTAAAGATAAATAGGTATTTAATATATTATATGTAGATATTGTTACACAGAGTTAAGGGTTTCAGGATACATTTCTCTGACCATTTACCAGCAACTCAAATGAGAGAAATCTGCATTTACCAAATAGTAAAAAAAAGAGGGAAATAATTGCTCGGCTAAGTCGAAATTAAAACTTAATGGGCAGCAGCCTGGCAAAGTTCATCCTTTGACCACTGCCTCCCACACACAATCCGAACGATACAAATTCGAGGGTTACCTCTAGCCCCCCTCCCCCACCCAGCTCCATGCTTTAAATTCCTTCCCCGTGCGCTCCATTCTGCTCAACATTCTTCTGGATGCACATCGGACAATGTTTGTGTAAAGAATTCCAATTGTGCTCCGAACAATTCCTTGTTGTTCCTCTCCTGCCAAGCCAGGGGTACCCAGGGGTAGAAGCGCGCAGCTCACACAATGCGTGAATGCTGAAATCTTTGACAACCCTGGGCCTGCAAATACGCCAAGTCACCCTGGACGCTCTCCTTTACATCCCGGGCAATATGTTGCCATCGGTCACAGTTGCGTCTTTTGGCAGGCGGAATTTTAATTAAAATTTCAACTTGACTTATGTTCTTCCATTGGAAAAGGGAGGGAGATTGAGAGTGAGTGATTTCAATGCAAATCGATATTATTCCAGGGCCTCCTCATCAGCTGCAACCAGATGTCGGCGGAGTATCTGTTCATGACCGACAAGCAGTACGACATTAGCTACGACACTGGCGACAAGGTGATCCAGTGCGGCCGGCACAACGACATCTTCAAGCTGTGGCTGCAGTGGCGCGCCAAGGGCACCGAGGGCTTTGAGCAGCAGCAGGATCGCCTCATGGACTTGGTTCAGTATCAGCTGAAGCGCATTCGAGAGCAGTCCGATCGCTTCCACCTGATCCTGGAGCCAGAGTGCGTCAATGTCTCGTTCTGGTATGTGCCCAAGCGACTCCGGGGAGTGCCACATGATGCCAAGAAGGAGGTGGAGCTGGGCAAGGTAAGGATGCGAACTTGGATTTCAAATTGAAGTATAACTTACTATATGTTGTTGCCTTACAGATCTGCCCCATCATCAAGGGCCGCATGATGCAGAAGGGAACCCTGATGGTTGGCTATCAGCCGGACGATCGGCGACCCAACTTCTTCCGCTCCATCATCTCCTCGGCCGCGGTCAACGAGGCCGATGTGGACTTCATGCTGGACGAGATTCATCGGCTGGGCGATGACTTGTAAGGGGTTTCAGTCGGTTTCGGTTGGGTTTGGACTTAGATTGGTAATGGTAGTTTGCACACAACCAAGAAGTATCTTTAAGGTAAAAGCATATCAGGAGACCGCAATGAAAAACCCCAAGAGATTCGAGAGAGCAGGGGATCGAGAGATCCCACTAATCATCCAGAGTTCAATGTTGAATGTACATTTGTTTGTATCTATAAAGTGTTGCTAGCTGTTCCTTTTTCGATTCCTCATCCCGTTATCTGTAATTCGTTATCCGTTGACCGTTATTCGTTGGCCCCAGTGTTGGAAAACTATGTATAATCGAGTCGTTTGATTTCCGTTCGATGGCAACTATATCTAAAAATCGAAGAAGATGATAAAGAAGATGATAAAGAAGGAGAAATATGAAGCAAGAGAAGAAACTAAAAGTAATATTTGAATATCTATATGTATACTGCAAATAATGATAGAAACCAGAGCATAGAAGCCACCGCTCCACATACACTTACCACCAAACCACTCGGAACAGTCCCAGCCCCACACACACTCAGAAAAAATACAGAGAATACAGAGAACTCAGAACTATGGAATATATATACGATATAGAAACTGTTGGAACGCTATCTTAACATATCAGGAGAAGATGAAGAATGATTTGAGGACACTTAGTTCAATCCGTTGATTTACACTTACATTTCGTTTGCAAATAGTAAAAGTTTTCAAAAAAAGAAAAATAGACAAAGCTGCGTACCTTTATAAAGAAATACGAGATCGAAAGAGACCGAGACCTGTGCTTGTTAATTGTATAGACAAAACCAAAGAAAAGGGATCTGGGGCACTCCGGATCCCGCTTAGTCCATGTATCGAACTGTGCTATACTATATATATATAGAGAGAAATGAATACGTATATAATCGAAATTAGTTGGAGTTTAGTTTCCAGCAAATATGGCTGACAGAACAGGAATATATATGTATGTGCCCGGTGTCAATTAAACTCAATTACGAATGTTGGAAAGTTCTGTTTTCAGTTAAGTTTTTAAATCTGTTATTGGTCCAGAAAGGTTTTTTCGGGGAAGGGTGGTCAGGAATGGAATGGATCCCAAGATCAGAGAACACAATCAGACTACACACTCACAGAAATCGTTTGTCAATTCAACCAAAAATTACCAATATATTCCCCCAAAAAAAGTAAATTAAACATATATTGCATTTTAAAGCGTGTGTTAACTAAGTTTATCCAGCATGAATCACGCCTATTTTATGTCTGTATAAATTAATGTATATGTATTTGCAGAAATCCAAATCAAAAACCAGAACAAGAATTATTCCAACATCTATATAAATGCAAAAGAATATATTATATATATATATAAATATATGGGTAAATCAAAATAAAAGTAACCAAAGCGCATAAAGTGTTTCTCTTTGTTAGTTTATTTTCTATCTCTCTCTCTTCTGGTTTGGGGGCTTGGTTTTGTCAAGAGAAGAGGGGAGAGAGATCTTGGAGGTTCTGGGAGAATTTACTATATATAAGGCGGATCGTCGAGTGGAAACCTCTCAGTTCTTATCCGACTCACTGTGGCTCCGTACAGCTTTTTTTCGGTTCTCTGCTTCAGTTTATTGATTCGCCCTCACCTGCCCAGGTTTTCCACTTTGAGTGCTTTTAAAATGTCTGCTAGTTTTGTGCCAGTGCCGGCGGGCAGTGATTTTCCCCTGGAAAATCTGCCCTATGCTGTTTTCTCAACCCAAGACAATGTGAGTGATTTGTGGATAAAATGTTGATGTGGATTAGGTTTAATTAATTAGTTAACTTTTTCCCCTCAAAGGAAACCTGTAATAAATTCTGCTGAAGCGTTTTTTTCTCATCATTATTCTTTTTCAATCCTTAGAAATACATTTTGCTGTGAAACGTTCTTTAGTTTTTCACATCTAAAACTCATTTTCCATGTGACTTTGAGCCAGATCCACATGTTCTAGAATTAAATTCTAAAACAGAAACCGCTTTGGGGCATAGCATTTGCATATATCATCCAACACAAACTAGTTTGTTTACGAAAACAATATGCTAATCGCGCCTTTAACTACCCAGCAACCAGCTCTGATAAGACCTCAACATCATATCGTATCTGAATGTCGTAAATGGTATCTTTTTCTTTCTCAACCCCTTAGAAAGTCCATCGCTTGTGTGTGGCCATTGGTGAGCATGTCCTGGACCTGAAAGCTGTCTCGCAATTGTATCCAGCTCAAGTTCAGAAGAGCCTGCAGGCGGAAACTTTGAATGAGCTTATGGGCTTGGACTTTGAAGCTTGGGATGTGGTAAGGACACAAACTCAGAAGCTTTTGTCAAAGGGTTCCGAACTGGATCAGAATGTGGACTTGAAGGCGGTGTAAGTTGATTTTTGTAGAGAAGCTTTTCTGGTTGCTTTTAAGAAATAACTTCTACTAAATTTAATTAACAAGATATATCTTTTGTGAAATTAAAAGTCTAATCATTTCTTCCTTTATTCTAGTTCCATTGTGCCCCAAGCGGAGATCAGTCTTCATCTGCCTGCCCAGATCGGTGACTACACGGACTTCTACTCGTCCATTCATCATGCCACCAATGTGGGCATCATGTTCCGTGGTCCGGACAATGCCCTGATGCCCAACTGGCGTCATCTGCCTGTGGGTTACCATGGACGTGCCAGTTCCGTGGTGGTTTCCGGAACGCCCATTCGTCGTCCGCTGGGACAAACTCTGCCCGAGGGAGCTGAGAAGCCTGTCTTTGGAGCCTGTAAACTCCTGGACTTTGAGCTGGAAATGGCCTTCTTCATTGGCGGCAAGGGCAATCAGTTGGGAGAACCCATCCGTGTGGACGAGGCCTGGAAGAATGTCTTTGGCTTTACACTGATGAACGACTGGAGTGCTAGGGATATCCAGAAGTGGGAGTATGTGCCGTTGGGACCCTTCACGGCCAAGAACCTGGGAACTACCATCTCCCCTTGGGTGGTGCCCACAGCTGCCCTAAGACCATTCCTCCTGGACAACTTCCCCCAGGAACCAGAGGTGCTGCCCTATCTGCGACAGAGTGTGCCCTTTAACTTTGATATCAACCTGGAAGTGTCTCTGAAGCGTGAGTTTTTAAATATCTATAAAAATTTTAAAATAATTTTTAAAGCTATTAATAATGATAAATATTTATTTGTATTATTTTAGCTGCCGACCAGAACGAATCTCGTATCTCGAAGTCGAACTTCAAGCACCTGTACTGGACACCGCTGCAGCAGATCGCTCACCACACGGTCACCGGTTGCAACCTGCGGCCGGGTGACCTAATGGCCTCTGGCACCATATCGGGTGAGACCCCAGACTCGTACGGATCCCTGCTGGAGCTGTGCTGGCGTGGAACCAAAACTATCGAGCTCCCAGGCGGCAAGACCAGGAAGTTCCTGCAGGACTACGACGAGGTCATCATCCGAGGTCACTGCGAGAAGAACGGTCTGCGTATAGGATTTGGAGAGTGTGTGGGTCAGGTGCTGCCCGCCCATCCTGTGCCAGAGTAGGGGTACTTATGGGTTAAAGATGTACATCATTGAATAAAGACACTTCTATGCATTAAATAAAAATTTATGAAGATTAAAGATCAAAGATTTATTAACATTTTTCATATTTTTAATATATTAAATAAGATCTATTAAAGTCAAACTAATAATTTTCCTCAGTGCACTCGTTAATAAGCTCAACAAGTGCTTAAAGCTGGCGCTCTCACTGCCAACTGCGCTCTCTCTCTATCTCCCCCCTTTCGCTCTCTCAGCTGCTCCGCAACTGTATCTGCCGCTCTCCGCTCCAATACCTCCAATCACTGTCTCCGCCATTCCACGCAGCTTCGTAAATACACGCATGCCGCTTCTCCAGCTCTCGCTTCTTCTTCTTCTCTCGCTGCTTCCTCTTTGACTGCCCCAAACCGAGCGCCAGCAGAGGAGCCAGCAGCGGCTGGAGCAGCGAACCGCATTCGCATATTCGCGCATTCATTCGTCGGTTGTCGTCGTCGGCGGGCAAAGGTGGCGCTTGCACAGTGGAAACTAATCGGCGAACGGGCAGGCGAGTGAGTGAGTGTAGTGGCGCGCCTATCGAGCAAACTTGTTTAAAGTGCCATAAAAAAACAGAGCCCCACAAAAAAGCAAGAAAAAAAAGTAGCCGAGTGCAGACGCTACTGGCGCCGGGCCACAATAATAATTTTCGCGACGAGTGTGCAACTTTTTTTCGTGAGCTAAAAAGTTAATACAAAATAAAGAAGGAAAAACCACAGCAGTGCCCAAGAAATATGCCCTGAATTCAGAGTGTAAGTGTGCAAGCACATACGAAAAAAAGTGTACAAAATATTAAGCACAATAGTGGAAATGTTTTTCCGCAAACAACGCAGGAAAATGTCTTGGAAAAATCAATTTTTAACTCCACTCTGCGCAAGTACACACAGACACTTATACGCAGAAGAGAAAGGGCGGACGACGGGCAGACTGTGCGGGCCAGGGCCACCCACCCTGATGGAAAATTCTGTCTGCACACAGGGAACGTACACTGGAAGGAAAATAAAAGGGGGTTCTAGATTATTTAACCATTAATTTATTGAAAGTCACTTAAAATGGGTGATTATGGGGCATATTTTGAGAGTTTTTTAAGACTTTTCTTAGTTATTTCTTTAATGAAATCTTTAGAAAAAAGTCTTTCACAAAATAAATAATCTGTATGTTTTTTTAATTACTAAGTAGTATTACACATTTTTAGGCAGTTTTTGAGATGATTTCAAAACCCCCTTGCCTTCTTTTCATAAACTTATTTATAAAACTTTCTTTTAATATCCTTTAAATTATTCTAATTTTTTTTCGTGTGTAGAAAAAAGTCAACAAGAGACCTCCAAGACCTCCATTCCATTCCCATCCAATTCCCATTCACGTTCCCTTCGCCATTGTTGTTGTTGGAGAGCTCTCTTCTCTCTCCCCATTCCCTTCCCGTTCTTCTCCAGCTTGCACTTTTGTGTTTTTGCATTGATTTTCTACATCGCTCCGCCGAATGTCGCAATTGCCAAATGCAGCTAAAAAGGCGAAAAAAGCGAAGAACGAAGATGAATCCCTCGTAACGCTTGAACTCAGGCACACGCACACTCAACGAACCCATTTCAGATGCAGTGCAGCATTCCTGTGGGGACATGGACAAATGCACGCGCAGCACGCAAAAAGTTAATCAGGCTTCAGTAAAAATAACAAATACGAGGGGCATTTAAGAAACGACAGAAACCGAAAAAGTAAAGCTGGTTTGGTGATTTTTGGATACCCTTTTCTGAATTTTTATTACTATTGAATAAGGGTTAATATATAGATAGATATTGGTACTATACTGTAATATTTAATTTTATTTCTGAAATTCCATTCTTTATTGAAATCAACAAAAAAACAAAAACATACAAATATAATACATTAATTAAGAATAAATACATAGAACCTTGCTATTAAAGTATATCTATAGACTCTGGGGCATTAACAAATATCTGACAAAGGAATTCCAGCCAAAAGTTAAAACTGGGTGTACATATTTATAATTTCTCAAGAGATTTTTAAGCCAAGTAAACAGTAATAAACTCTATAGACTATATGATACCCATGGATTTATTAATTACTATAACTAGACAAAGAATATTAAAAGATCCAAAGCTGTAATTTGTAAATTTCCTGAACCAACTTCGTATTTTTCATAATTATATTTAAATACATTCCAATTAAAGTAAATTAAAGTAATTAAAAATTATATTGTAACATACATTAATGAGTCTAACTATCATACCCCATTACACCTAGGGTATAAAACAGTATTTGCAATTAACTGGCGCCGTCGGCTATCGTGCGAGAGCAGCCGGCGGTCACCTCCTCCACCCCATCCACCTCCCCTCCTTGATTCTCCATGCCGCACTTGAGACAGCGCCAGAAGAACCTGTTTTGGCGCGTCAGAGAGACACAGTGAAGAGTCTTCTATCGCTCTCTCTTCGGCCTGCAGTCTGCGCATGTGAAGAACTAGGAATAAGAGTGGAAAGGCGGGAGAGAGCAGAGAGTATTTTCCCCATTGCCGCCCCGTCCAAATTATTATTGTGCTATAAATTTGAGAATTACAAATATCATATAAAGTTGATAACGGAAATTTGCTTTAGAATGCGATCGTTGAGAGGCGGTTCTTCTACTGTCATTTCTTCATTACCTTCTCGATATGATCGTTGGGACGCATCTTCAAGAGAAGCTTCTTCTGGCGTCAGGCATCCATAAGGATGTCATTTTAATGTTCATGATTTTGAGATTTTAATCTTGGACCATTTGGGATCCTGCCAGGTTCATGCTGCTTGAATTTCTTCTGGATTATTTTCAGACTATTTTCTTCAATATCTCAGCTACCCATTAGATATTATCTTGGAGATCTCGAACAAGCACCTTTGGGATAAGCTGGTTTTGGCTTATCAGACCTTTAAAGGGATACAACTTTTCTTCAAAGTATTTAAGAAAATTCAATTAATGAAAGTGTATTTTTCCAATATCAATATTTTGTCTTTATTTTTAATTAAATTTTAAATGTATATACAAAAGGAATGAATAGATACTCTCTTTTAAAACTAATATTAAAATACTAATATTTATTTCGTTTATAAATGTAATAATTTCATAAATAGTAATAACAAAAACTGAAAGTCCAAGCGCTATTTTTCTAATCTCGTCACGTAACCATCTCTAATAGAACTGCTTATCGCATAAAAGCCTAGGGAGAGAGATAGGCAGAGATAATACAAGCTTTTGCTTTCATTCTTAATATATTTATAAGAAGTTCATGAATTGGAAACGCCATAAATAATTGACGTAGATAGCGGAGGGAGATTTCATAATCGCGTGATAAGTGTATCCTGGCCCCTCTACCTTTTGATAAAATGTGCTTATCGTGCTTCAAAATTTCATGCCCCGTCACCCACAATTAACCCAAATGTCGCCAATGCAAATTCTTTCCCAGAAGCGCTAGGTAAAAGTAAAAATATAAACATACACGTACATATGTATATATATATATATATGTATGGATGTGTATATGGAACACATACCCTCTAATTGGAGAGGAGTCAGGCGTAATAATTTCAACCAGCCACATAATTAATGCCTGCAAATAATTTTCTAATCAGCGTTGGGTTAGGAGAGAGGGGCAGACATGGGGAATGTGTGTATGGGTTGCTTTCTAATCTTGGGGTATATAAGAAGTTATCAAATTTAACTGAAAACTAAGTATCATCTGATATTAATATATTTAATAAATTTGATAAATAGCATAAAGAAAGCTATGTAGATACCTGACCACTTAAAAATTGTATGCAACATATTTTATTGCATACTTTTAGGCACAAATTAAATTTTTAAGCAAATTAAGTTCTCATTTATTGTGAAGTAGTATTTTTTTATATAGTGTTCTGTTACTTTTGATAGAAACTTGTACTAAAGTGTCTTAATGAATTTAATTGTGTAGCATTTAGAATTTCTAAAGTCCCTGAAAACATAATTCTTAAATATTTTAACTCATGATTCACAAAAACAGACATAATAAAACACAAAAAAGACCTCAAAATCCCCCAATATTATCTACTTCGTTCTAATATTAGACGAGCAGCAAACAAAGTAATTTAATTTAATTATACAGAAAAGTCGTTCAAGTTTTTTAAGTTAACAAGTTTATTTATTTAAATTGGAATTTTTTTAAGTACACTCCAGTCGATATCATCTTTGTCGCATTCAAGCGCAACTGAAATGATTTTTGTTTATTCTGGCGGCGCCTGGTTCCAAATGGGTTCCAAAGTGCAACAGTTCCCCCGAGACTTGGAGTGGGTGGCTGCCCGCCAATTCTCTCCACGATCCAGAGGGAGAGAGAGACGAGAGACACTACGTGATCGCGGAACTTCGGGTTGGGGATTGTGGAATCGTAGAATTGTTTGAGTATTTGGGTCTGGGCATTATCGTCGGCCGTTGGCTTGATAAAGCCGCTGAGCTTGCAAATAGTCATCATCGCTTATTGATACATTAGCCGAGAGCCGACTGTGAGAAGGGGAAAGGGTGCGAGTGTGTCGCAGACAATTGATAATTCCAGCGTTGATGCTATTTATAAAGAAGACAACACTCCTACAACACACACAAGAGATTTACAAACAATCACGGTCTTTCAGCAGTTTCAGGTCTCACAAAATGCCGTAAAATTGGATAACCGTGTTGGTTGGCAGTCAAAATCACTTGGAAAAATATCACCCAAAGGGATAGCTACTCAAAGGATTCCACAGACATGAATTGGGTTATCTACAGCTCTTGGCCTTGGCTGCTGCTGGCCGTGATCTCCCTGGGCAGAGCCTGTGAGTATTTATTTATTTATTATGCTAAGTAGATGTTATTAGTAACATTTTATTAGCCCCTGTTCCCAGTCGCCAGTACAGCTGCATGAGCTACCAGGAGAACGACAATACGTTCCAGGACGATGACACCGATCTGGAGACTAGCAATGAACTGCAGGAGCAGCAAATAGAATCCACAGTAGTGCCCGACGAGCCACACCGACGCACCTGCTCCGAGGGATACACCTTCTGCTTTACTCTGTGGAATCAGACGGCCAATGAGACGAGGATTGTCAAGCAGGGTGGGTATAACAAGGAGAATATCTTATATAGAAGACTAATATTCCTTATAAATCCACCTCTAGGTTGCTGGAAGGACAACACGGACCGACCCTCGATCTGCAGTCAGTCGGAGTGCACCAGCTCGGCGCCCACCTCCAAGACCAACTCCCTGTACTACTGCTGCTGCTCGGGGGATGTGTGCAATAACCACTATGCCGTGGTGGAGCCTGCGCCCCTGGAACTGGGCTCCAATGATGCCAGGACCCCCATAACTAACCGAGCCACAGCAAAGCAACATCAATCCTTTATGGTCAGCACTATGCTGGGCTTTGCCGGTGGATTAACTGCCCTCATGATTGGCATCTTCTTTGCCGTTCAGTATTGTCGTGGTCCCAAGGAGAAATCCGAGCCAGAGGAGTCGCCTCTGGCACCATCAGGGCCCGGTTACAGTTCCAATCTGCGGAACGTGGATAACATGAATCTGATTGGGATGCTGGGCAGTGGGAAGTACGGAACGGTGATGAAGGGTCTGCTGCACGATCAGGAGGTGGCCGTCAAAATTTATCCCGAAGAGCATCATCAGTACTATGTGAATGAGAGGAATATCTACGCCCTGCCCTTGATGGATTGTCCGGCGCTGTTGAGCTATTTTGGTAAGTATCTTCCAGATACAGTATTGAATCTTAATATTAAATACTTCTAAATTTAGGCTACGATGAACGCTGCACAATGGATGGCCGCATGGAGTACCAGCTAGTGCTTTCCCTGGCTCCCCTGGGATGCCTTCAGGACTGGCTGATAGCCAACACCCTGACCTTCAGCCAGTGCTGTGGCATGCTGCGGTCCATCACCCGGGGCATCTCCCATCTGCACACGGAACTCCGGCTGGGGGATCAGCACAAGCCTTGTGTGGCCCATCGGGACATCAACACCCGGAATGTGCTCGTCCAGGCGGATCTCAGCTGTTGCATTGCGGACTTTGGATTCGCCTTGAAGGTCTTCGGCTCCAAGTACGAGTACAAGGGTGAGGTGGCCATGGCGGAGACGAAGAGCATCAATGAAGTGGGCACCCTGCGCTACATGGCTCCGGAACTGCTGGAGGGAGCGGTGAATCTACGGGACTGTGAGACTTCCCTCAAGCAGATGGATGTCTATGCCTTGGGATTGGTTCTGTGGGAGGTGGCCACCCGCTGCTCGGATTTCTATGCTCCCGGACAGGTTACGCCGCCATACAAGGCTCCCTACGAGCAGGAGGTGGGCTCCCACCCGAGCTTCGACCAGATGCAGGCTCTGGTGGTGCGGCACAAGGCGCGTCCGCTCTTCCCCGCCGGCTGGGGTGGCGGAGCAGCAGCCAAGGTGGTGCGGGACACCTGTGAGGATTGCTGGGACCACGATGCGGACGCCAGACTGACATCGCTGTGCGCCGAAGAGCGCATGCAGGAGATGTCCGGACTGCGGCCACGAGCACAGGCACAGCCCGCCAGTCCCCTGATGAATACCAACAATCTGGTGGCCACCACAAACTCGGAGCAGGTGAGTCTCTTAAGGAAATAAACAATATCTTCCAGATACTAATCTGTAATCCTCTCTTGCAGGGCATTAATGCAATATCCGTGGCTACGACAACGACCACAACGGCAGCGGCAGTGCATCATCAGATGAGCTCCGACACCGTTGGCCTCATCCAGCCGCCGCCGAATCAACAGCTGCCAGCAGCAGCTCTCGAACGGGAGAAGAATCACCTGAGCTATCCCCAGCAGCAGCTGCAGCCGTACCAGGGCAGGAATCCCTGCCAGGAGCGTAACCTGGCACCGCTTCCCTTGCGCACTCCCCCAGTCCTGGTGGAGCGGAGCAAGAAGCACAGCTTCCAGACACAGCCGCAGGAGAACTCTCTGTCCTGCCTGGAGCACGACGTGAGTGTGGAAGAGCTGATAGCCAGCCATCAGCACCACCACCAGCAGCAGCAGCAGCTGCAGCCACACCAGCAGAAGAACACCATAGTCAGCATTGCCGGGACCAATCCGAATCCCAACCTGGGTCAGGGATTTCCCAAGCAGCAGAACACAGACCACAAGCTCAGGGGTTGGCATGGAGTTAGGGCTCTGATCCACAAGAAGCTCTTCCGCAAGGAGCACGCCGAAGAGCTGTGCCGACAGCTGCAGCTGGGCGATGAGAAGTCGAACCTGGTGACGGCACTGCGGCGCCCCAATAACCTGGACTTGAGCCCGCGGCCGGACAAGCCCACGCCGATTCAGCTGAGGAGTGCGGAGCAGCGCAGTGGGACACCAGCACACATAGTGCCGCGATCCCTGTCGAGCAGCCTGATCAAGCACATGAACGGGAGCAGTAGCAGCACCAACAACAACTCCATCCTCAGTCACGGCAGCGAGCTGCAGACCCTCACCCGTCCCGCGCCGAAGCGAAGGCCGGGCCACCTGCGCACCAACTCCCTGATGGCCACCACCACCACCACGGGGGGTCACCAGGGTCCGCCCACGGAGCAGCAGATGCGTCGCCAGCATAGTCTGGAGGTTTTCCGTGAGGTGTTTAGCGGTCGGGGGAGCAGCGAGCGGCTGCGGGATCCCAGCGAGCGGGTCAAGACACCGGGAGATGTCCCGCCTTCCGTGAGGAAGGCCAGGGCCAGCAAGACCCTCAGTCTGTACGACGATCGCATGATGGACTCCTCGCTGCTCAATATTCTCTAGCATGAGGAGGTCCTGCTGCTGGAACTATAAGCGGCAGGACAGAGGGAACTGGACTCATATCTCATCCTTCATCGAACACATATTCAACGATAGCCATAGAGCAGAAGACTCGAATGGAGCTTCCTGGAAAAGTCTTCGCACATAAAAGAAGGGAGAAATAAGGGGATTTAAGGATTCCTTCGATTTCAAATCATTATGAATATAAATAATGGTTAAAGAAATTAAGTTCTGTGTAATTTGAAATCACCTAAGAAGGTGTCTCAAAGTTAGCTATAAAAAAAGGACTACCCTGAAATCATGGCATACTTTTAGGCATACTCCTAGGAGGTTCTGGATGGTCTATTTGAAAAGAACACTTAAACGATTTGAAATCGAAGGAACTCCGATATAAAATAGAAAACCCTATAACATCCCCACACATTTATTTTTCGAAACATACATAGTAGACGTGGGAGTTCAAAGATAGTATGTGTATATCTAGATGTATTTTTTCACCAATCATCCTAGCGTGTAGTGCGGCAAACAACCAAAGTCCTTATAGGTTAGATCTGACTAGAATCGTATGGAGTATCAGTATATAGAGCAGGCAAGCTGCCCCCCACAACCATATACAATATATATAAATATATATATTTTTGACTTGAACTTAAACTTGAGGACTAGAGCGAGAAACAGGTAGTAGACTATATAGTTTATATATATGTATGTATATGTACGCGGTTTTCACTCGAGTTGAGCTTAAGGTACAGTGGGACAAAAAAAGGGAAGACAGTGAGACAGAAGGTAGGGGCTTGGTCGGACCACTTTTATAGAGCCATATATGCTAACGATCCCCCAAAAAAATATATCTATAACTAAACATTGTACTGGAATATTTAGTCAACACACCACACACACCTACGAGGTTGGACAAAAAAAAAAGAGCACAAAATACTCGAGAATTTGAGGTTAACTGGTTAACAATCTCTGAACCCCTTCTTATGAGCAAAAGACAACCCTGAGTTCGAGTATTTGGCAACCCTGGAGAAAACACCAACCTTTGGATGAATTTTCGAAGAATGCGCCCTTTTGTCGTTCTCTTTTTAGTATTTAGACCAAAACACCCGCAGCCTTTCAATCACATTAAATGCAAGTCTAGTTATATATAATTTACACTAATTATAAACTAATTTAATACAAATTAATAAACGAATTATTTAAAAATTGCTACAAAAAGTCTGTTTTCTCTCAAAAGTAGTGTTGTGTTTCCTTAGACGTAGGGAACTTATTCGGTACGTGGTCGCAGCTCGATGAGAACCGGAGCATCTGGTTTGTTTATCAGCAGGGTCTTGACATCCAGCTCGGCATCAGAGCCGCTCCAAATCAGTTCGAAGTCGCGAATTAACTTAAAATGGAACGAAATTAAATAAATTATTAAGAAGCTGGTTAGGGATTGATATTCACTCACCCGGAGTAGAAGTATATGCATATTCTGCTCGGCCAGGCGACGGGCAATGCAGGCTCGCATCCCATGACCGAAGGGCAGCACTAGGTAGGGATTCAGGGCACTCCGGTGCTGGAGCCAGCGATCGGGCTGGAAGCGCAAAGGCTCCTCAAAGTGCTGGGCCAGTCGGCAGGCCACCATGTTCTGGGTCACCACGGTGGTCTAATATGTAAAATATATTATTTAATATATAATATATTAATTTAAGCTTCCTATCTTACCCCTTTGGGCACAAAGTAACCACTGAAAATGGCATCCTGATTAAGGATCCTGCCCACACCCACAGCAATGGGATTCAGGCGCAAAGATTCCTTGAGAACAGCCCTCGTGTAAGTGATGTCGGTACGCAGTACATCCGCAGAAAGGTGCTCCTTGGGATTGGGCAGTACCCTCTTGGCCTCCTCATAAAGCCTCTGCTGCACCTCCGGATTCCTGGCCACGTGATAGAGCAGAAAGGCCGAGGCATATGAGGTGGTATCGATTCCTGCCAGGAGCAAATCTGCCGCAGTTCCTACCACATCACTACGATCTAGTTCGGGATTTTTGAGGTAAGCCGAGATGAGTGAAGATCCCAAGGATCCGCTTCTTATGTTCTCCTCCAGAAGTTCCAGAGCCACACCCTCCATGTAGGTCTGGGCATGGCTCAGCTTCTTGTAGCTGGGTGTCTCCAAGAAACGCCACAACTGAAGACCCTGATCCGTGGGTAGAATGCAACTATTTGTGGTCTCTGCGGCATGCATCAAGCGCGTGGAGCGGGAGTCAGCATCCTGTTCCTGGGGCGAGAAGGACTGCAGGCGGGCTCCAAAGGTGAGCAGGCAGGTTACTAGGGAAAGAAAGTATTAAGAGATTATTTAAAGAACTTTTTTGTGCCATTTTAAACCTATTTTTATGAAGATATATAAAGTAGCAAAATATTCTCACTCATTTGAATTGAACATAATAATTTCTACTATTTCAAATACAAGTTTTTAACTCTAAATTTATATCCTCAACATATTTGAAATATTTTCTTTAAGGAACACTCCTTCAACTCCTTCAACACAACTCTCTTTTCCTTAACACAAAAGGTACTTCTACACTTGACAAAGTCTGGCACGACTTTGAATACCGAATCGCAAAGCAAATGATATTTAAACCTTTCGACGTCAGAAGATATATATCTGCAGGTTTGTGCTCGATCGATCGGCCTTATAAAACTAACATGACTTTGTGATTTACATTGCAACGGTATTTATAGCGAAAACCTTGCTGGAAATTATACAATTCCACCGGAGATTGCTTCATTGAGAATCTGAATTTCAAATCCTAGCTAGAATATCTAATTTCCATCCCAATCTGTGATCAATCTACACTTACATTCCAAATTCAAGCGAGTGAGTTTGGGCAGCATATCAATGGCCGCCGCAGAGCAGCCAATCCGCGACTCTTGAAGGAATCGCAAGAACTCCTGGGTCACACCGTCCACTTCGGTGACAAAGCCCCGCACACTCTTGGGGGCACTCAGCTCCTTTTGGAGTTGGGCACGAAGGCGCCACCACTCCGGACCATTGGTGGGAAGCAGACCCGTGGTTTTGTACACTTCCGGTCGCTTCTGGCGGTACTGAGCCAGGGCCAGGTGGCTCCTTCGCTGCGGACAATCGCGCTCGTTGAGCAGCGAGGCAATGTCCCGGGGATCGTACAGCCAGACGATGTCCTGGCGGGGAACTATGACTTCCCTCACGATGGCGCCGTACTTCTCGTACTTATCCTGTCCGGCCTGGTGCAGCTTGAGCCAGGAGTAGGATCCAATGCCGGGCAGATAGTTGTAGAGATTACCCATGCCGAAGGGTCCTCGCGGTCCTGGAATGGCCTCGTAGGGCTTGGCAAAGGTGCACTGCCGCGACGTGCAGCTGATCTTTAGCAGTTTCGTTAGCATTGCGGTGGATTCTCTGGTTTCTCTGGGTTCTTTTCGCGACAAATTCTAAAAATGCACTGAAGGCAGTTCGGGAACTGAGGGTTTTATGGCTGCTGGCTCAGCAGCATTCGGGGTTTTGCATTGCTTCCATTGTCTCACTTGTCGCAAAAGCCATAAAAATAAACGCTGGCCTGGAGTTTGTGCCTGGCTACCTGGTGAATCTACCACGGATTCCACTACCTGAGGTGGTGAGCTCTTTAGAGGGATTTCGCTCTTTGATAATCTCTTTAGGTGGAAGAGAGTTTAAATGGAAGAAAACTGGAGAGTGAGACTGGTGCAGTGTGGTCTACTTTTAGGCGGGAACATATTCGATATAAAGATTGGGATGTCTGGGATTATAAATTAACTTTTCTATATTTACTGGACTTTGTCTAAGAATTAGTTAACTAATAAATATAATTATTAAGTACAGATATCTTTACAATAATTAATTTACTAACTATTAATAAACAAAATAGGTACATCATTAAATTGATTAATCCCTCAGCTTTAATCACATAAAAATGATTGAGCTTCAAGAAAGATTAACGATTTCCTAACCATCCATGGAATTAACATTTAAATGAAATGCCTGCCTTAAAAGGCAACTCGCAAATATAGGTTAAATGACCAAAAAGGCAAGCTACATATGTATGTTTATTATTCGCAAATAAAGTAATAAATTAACACAACTCTTTTGTGCCAAATAAAACCCAAAAGAAATGAGAAGATTGTTACATTTATTTATTAGCAGTCTTTATATGGTGTAGAATATTATATAATATTATTAAAATAGTTCGAATCGAAAGCCGCTAATTAATCCTCTTTTTTATCCTCCAGGGGTTTCTCTTCCTGACTGAGCAACAAATCCTTTTCTGCCTCTGTGCTAGATATATTTGTGAATAACTCCTGCTCCCCTTCAATTATTTCTTCATTCAAATCCTCCAATAGATCCATGCTTAAATTCGAAAGAGTCTGGTTCAAGGTTCTTTGTTCTGGTTCTTTGATCTCGACCACCTTCTTTGCCTTCTTTCGTTTTTTAGGTTCCTGTGGCTTTGGACGTCCTTTAAGAAGGCTGAATACCACATGCAATAAATTTAACACAAAGAACAGAACAAGGAGAGCTGGCACTGCCAGGACATCCAGCGAGTGGGCCACAAAGAAGTTCTGCTGATTGGCCTCAACTTGGGCCAGATCCTTATAGAACCTTGGCTCGTCTATCATCTGTTCCGCATGCCAAATGGCCAACTCTAGAGCGGATTGCGGACGGGAACGGAACTTGAGCTGCGCCTGGTACAGAGCGGTGGTAAAGTACTCAACGTCCAGGATCAGCTTGAGAGCTTCAGACAGGACGTTCAAATGGAATTCTTTGGCTGGAATCACTACGCCCAAGTAGCGTTCTTCTACGCGCTGAGCGTTCTATAAAAAGATAGATAAATATTTATAAGTTAATATTAAATAAAATATATATATATTCTCAGTTGAAATTCTGCTATGTTAACTCACATTAAACTGTTCCAAATTTAGGGGAATAACCACCACAGGCACACCATAGTAAACTGCTTCCTGAATATCTAAACTGTCGCCATGATTGAGGAAGCCTCTGACTTCAGTTTTAGCTGAAAAATATCACAGATTGCCAATCATATTAGAAATATTATTAAATATTAATAAATAATTATAAATAATAATATTCTCACCAAGAATATCCTGTTGCAAAGACCTATTAACATGAAGAGTTAATAAATTTGGCATATCCGCTGGCAGAATCTTCATCTCCTTCACATTCCAGATGAAGCCACAATTGGGATTCTTCTGGATCATCTTGGTCATAGCCTCGATACCCACACCTTCTATCATCGACTCTATGTAGGGCATATTGATGTACACAATGCCATCAATGAATTTTTCACTGAACTCTTCTATATAGTTTGGCAATCGATTGGTCGCGTTCTTGATATGGAGACCACCTACTTCAATGACACCTGGTGGCAGGTTCTGAATGTAGTCCACGACAGGATGTGTGTTCAGCAAGACCAGTTGCAGGCTGGGAAAGGCATTTCCCGATGGCACGAGTTTATGCAGCACGGGACGAATGATAAGCGATTGGATTCTAAGGGTTTCAAAAGGTAAAAGTATATATTAATATATATTTAAGTTCACAAAATCTGGCATATTAAAAACAGAAAATTAAAAAGTAAATATGAAATATACACGTATTAACCAAACATTTACTCACATTGGCTCCGTCAAGTACATGACATGATTGTGTAGTCGATTCCAGAAGCTCATGCTCTTGGGCACTTGGCTGAGATGATGTGGAATCTTGGCCGCACTTATAGTGTTCTCCGCCTCGAGCAGGGACATCAGATCCGGGGTGAGCTTCCCGGCACTCAAGCCAAGAAAAGGCTTAGAGCCCAAAAGGGGACGTATATCCAGCAGACAGTCTGAACCCTCGGTGACATCCGTGATTATGAGATCGAATTCCAGAGTGAGATGCGCCGTTAGCTCTGGCAGCATGCGCTGCATGGTATCGGACTCCATGATCGAATGGCAGCTGCCCAGGATAACTTCGTACCAGACCAGGAGCTGCTTCAGAGACACCATCGGCTTGTACTCTCCGGTTGCCTGGTCAATGAAGTGCTTCTGCATCACATCGTACTCGTTGGGCAGGTGATAGTACACGAGTCCAGTCTTGGGATTTTCATTGGGCTCCGAGCTAAGCACCGTCAGGTGGTGACCCTTGGCCACCAGGGCATCCAAGAGTGGACGCGACCAGCCGGGATTACTGTGCTTGGCCGTACTCACCAAACACAGGATGCGTGCCGCCTCCAAGGAGCTGAAGAAGAAGCTCCCCAGTAGGAGGAGCACCGGCAGCGGGAAGGCAGTCTTCATTGCTCTACTGTCTGGCCACCACTGAGTCACGTTTGTTGCTGGTTAACACCGGCACCGATAAGATTCGACTTTTTTAATGGATTTGTGGAGCAGATAAGGTCTGCCTTTTGGAGAGATATCGGAGTGAATGCGACAAGCGAATGTTCGGAAGTGTGACAAGCAGCTGAAGCTAAGGGGAAGGGTTGCTTGATAATAAATATGTTTACCTGGAAATTGTTACTATCTTCTGGAATATATTTAAAGTCCCTTTTGCATATTGATCTGGGAGAATAATTTTTTTTAAATCAAGAATAAAATCTTCTGGTGGTAACTACATACTATATAAAAATGAACAAGTAAGAAAAGCTAACTTCGGGCGGAACCGAAGTTTATATACCCTTGCAGATAATTTGT
>JAEIIU010001622.1:0-19982 GCA_018874675.1 Drosophila baimaii | reverse complement strand
ACTCCTTCACTGCGTTGCAAACTTCTGACTAAAATTATAATACCCTGCAAGGGTATAAAAATAATGAAAGAAGATAATATTTGCTCTTAATCAAAATAATAATAATTATGACTTGAATATAATTAATGAATAAAAATAATGAAAGAAGATAATATTTTCGTTGCGTTTCATACCTAAACCTAAGAACTGTATGTACATTTCATTCCCATTTCGAGTGCAGGTCCTTAGAACAAACAGAACAGGGACTAATTTCGACCAGGCCACTTAATCATTTCCAGTCAAGTGGTCCCTTTCGGGTGACCAACGCAGAACGGCCAGTTCTCGGGTCACCCAGAAAACGAATGAGGCGCAAAAAACAAAAATAAACATAAAATTGCGACTCATTATCAATTTAACTTTTTGATTTTTAAGCTGCGCCTTTTTGCAACCGCACACACACACTACCGGAACAGGCAACGTTCCTGCTATTATTTTGCAGTTGCTTTATGAGCAGGGTCGAGTGTCCTGTGCTCCGTGCTCTGGTTTTGGCCCTGGGCGAGCTACTCCTGCTTAAATGCCAAATTAAAACCATGTGGTTAAAGCGACAGTCAGTGGTGGGGAATCAGGGGGCCCACATCTGCCCCGTTTTTCCCTGTAAGCAGACTAAAATAAGCGTGCGTAATTTTATTTATGCCCCGAACACGGCTACATTTTGTAATTTTTGCATGCTGATGCAGGGAGAGAGAGGATGGACCGTAGGTAGTCGAGCTTCACAAGTCTTGCTGCTGGATTTCGGAGCTGGAACTGGCCATGTTCGGGGATTCTTGGCCCTTCCAAATGGTCAACTCTTTACTTTTAATCAACTATTTAATGCTCTCACTGGGGCAGGAATTATATTTAATTTATGGCAGGGAATATATTATGCTGAAAATATGTTGAAATTTATGAATTAGGCAGGTTACCAAGTAGATTGTTGCCTATTTATTAAGCCATATTTTGTAGGAACTCTTTGGAATAGCTCTTGTTTATGAAATACTGGTGAACGTATCAAAATATTGCAAACCAATAGGCCAAAAGTGGGCCAAAAATACCTAAAAAGGCATTGAGCTTCATTGAAATCTTACTGAACTCCAGATATTTGCCCGTATTTTATATATTCGTTAAGAAATACAAAATAAAGTATTTTCCAAACTTAAATAACTACATAACTTACTTAATTACGATATGTATTATATTTCCAGCCTGTGTTTTGTTTAAAATATGAGATCACCTTCAAAAATAAATATAATTGCTAGCTTTTTACCTGCGATCCTTCTTGTTATTCCCTAAATTTTGTAAAATATTTTTCAAATTGTTTCCATGCCCGCCCAGCTTCCATTAATTTACTCCGCTTTGTGGCAAGAGTGTGTAAAAAACCGATAAGGCAACAAAAAAAACCGCTCAAAAAACCTCGCCAGCGCGAACTTTACAACTGTCCAAATGAATATTTGCGGTTGCGCTTAATTCACAAGTAAAACAACAAGCCAAGCTCATTGCAAAGAATTGTCTCCCTTTTTTTTCTCCTCCTGTTTGTTGTTTTCCCATTTTTCGCGAGCGGAAAACTTTTATTGCAAACCGAAGCTCCACAAAAAAAAAATCAACAAAATGAGGAAGCGAACTTTTGGGCGACGCGTGGTCAGGTTTTTAAAAAGCGGCTGCCCCAAAACACACAGATCCGTGTAGCGCCCAGTTTAACCCGTGTTTGCATTATAGTTTGTGGCGCAATAAAAAAACGTCGCGAAAGCCTTTCCTAATAGACTGGCCACCATCTCATTAATCTGCATATAGAAATGGACGAGTGTGTGTGGTGTCTCCAGGAAACGGGGGCAAGGAAGAGCCGTCGTCGAAGGCTGTCAAAGTGTCCTGGCCGGGGACTGGCAGGCTCATCCGCCTGTCAAGTGTCCAAGGAACCGCTTGGATTACTTGGCCGGAGTTCGGAGACCAGAGTCCTTCGGTGACGACGACTACGACGACGACAGCGACGACGACTTCTTGCCTTTGGCTTTCACTTGACTTCCCCGTTTCGACAATTTTATGTGCAATCAAATGCAAATAGAAACAGAAATGCCAGGCTGGCAGGCAGGGAAATACAAACAGAAATAGTCAAACAAACAAACAAACTTAGAACTAAAACTGACCTCATTTGTATTCCAACGATGGCGCTGTGATGGAAAACTGTCGGCTCTTGGCAGGCTCTCCAAATTGTCGGGCAGCTTGATGGGTTCGCCATCTGTAAAACGAGTGAGAAAATGGATGTAGAGTGCACTGAAAGCGCAAGTCGGGAGTCGCCGACTTTTTATAAATCAATTTTGCATATCTCTCACTCTCTTTCTCTCCTTCCCCCCCTTGGTAACGTAACCCTTCCCACCTGTGACGCCCAACAGGTGCAACTGTCGGACATTCATAAATGCGACAAAAATGTAAATCAGTTTAGAGCAATGATTTATAGTTGGGAATCCAACGAGGGCAAGACAAGGCAAAAAAGAGGAGGAAAGAAATCCTATAATGTCAACATTAATAAACGAGTTTCTGCCTTTATCCATTTATCACATCCCAAGATTTTCCCTCAGCTCCGCTTTTCCTCGATTTCAGTTTTCAGTTTTCAGTTAGCTGGCAGAATGCGTGGCAAACTTTTTCGGTTTTGAGTCATTGAATAATTACCCACACTTAATGGAGCTTGCAACGTAAATCGAACCAACTTTCGGTTTATTAAAATGCCACGCAACTCGCCGGGTAAATAAACTTTGCGGCCAAACTGTAATTTAGCAAAAATGTGTAATAAAAGCGGACACATCTCTATCCTCCGACTCCGACTCCAACTCTGTCGCCAGCTCGCACATCGTCGTATATCAAAGAGCCAATAGGTTGCACTCGAAGAGCCATAAAAAGTATTTGTACACAATTTATATAAAGTGCTCGGAGCGGAGCGACTTGCCAGTTCGCCGGTTTGTCAGTAAAAGGCCGCGTAACCAAAATGTGTTGCCAAATTGCAAATGCCAGACGATGGGGCGGGTCTGCAGGCCAAGAAGGGGGTGCACAGCCCCCGGCCCAGCGAAGAGACTGTGCGTGGGGTTGTGTGTTGGCCCCCTCAGAGAGGTGAGCTTACAGGAACCAGAGATGTGGCAGGGATTTTATGATCATAATTCAGGGGTAACTTGATAAGGAACCATCATATAACAATCATATTTTCATTGCTAAACTTAAGCATTTTGAAATGTTACAAATTTAAGAAAATAATCATTATAATTGCATTATATTATGTAGAATTCATTGAGGTTCAAGTTATAAATTCCCAAGGCTTTACTTTTAAACTCAAAAAGAAAACAATTATTTAAAATAAATACTGTGTGCAGCAATTGACATATAATAAAATAAAAATAAATTTCCTGGTCCAAAATTTTAGAAGGATTCAAGAAGGAATTTCACAATAAATTCCTAATCATTATACCGGGTTCCTATAGTATAAAAGGTTATTATAGTATAGTGTCAACTGAAAATAAATGTAAGAGACAAAAGGATCACCCCATAAAGTGAATAAATTCTTGCTAAGCATCACCAGGCGAGGCGATTTAGTCAATAAGTATTGCTCAACATGTTACTGGCAACTTTTTACTAGCAATATTAGCTTAGAAACATTTGCCTAGCAATATTTGCTTAGAAACATTTGCTTAGCAATATTTTTAGTAAGTTTTTACACTCTTACCCAGTGATTTAGTCAGGTTTATCCGTCTTTTAATTTAAAACACAAAGCTTTGGGAACCAGATATCTCATAGTAGACTGTAGCTTCCATACTTGTTTTAAATTTGTAAAAAAACAATGTGTTTTGTTAAATAAGAGAAACTTCCCTGAAGAGATCATTGGTTATGATCGAAACAAACAGCTGTACCAAGATACCTCGCTTAAAAAATGATCTGTGTGCTTTATCAAACACATAGTGATGTCAATAAATAATTAGACCGAACTTGAGACCTGAAGTTTGCTAATCGCTTAAGCAAGTCTTTTGAAAAATCCCCCCTAAGCCTCAAAGTTTTTTAAAGAGGTTTAAAAGAGAAAGCTTCCCTTCGATATAAAAATCACGCACGCATCCCTGGCGATGCAAGGATTTTCCAAGCCCTCCCCAGTCACACTTTAGTCCCAATGATGACGTTGATGTAGTTACTTTTTCAGGGCGTCGTTGGTAGTGGCAGTTCAAGTTGTTTATGCGATTTTTATATGGCTCACGTTTTGGCAGAGGACACACGCTCTCTCGCAGGCAGACGACGCAACTGGGGAGGGAGAGGGTGTATCAGCGAATTGGCGACAAACTGTTTGCTTTGATCGCACTCTCCAGTTTTATGGCCAAACTAATTTGTCATTGCTGCCTTGAGCCCTGTGCCCTGTGAGAGCCCACCTCCATCGTCATTGAATAATGTTCAAGCGATAATTGTCAAAAATGTCGAAACAATCACGGCACCTTGTCGTCCTTTCCAGACAGTCTTTGCGCCTATTTATAATGCAGTTGCTGCCATTGTTGTCAAAAGTGAGAGGGGAAGGAATAACTCTGTTTGATTAATACAAATAAAAAGTTTTTTTAACTGCTCTCTGCATATTTCATGGCGAAGAGCTTCAAAAAACTGACGTTGCCAGTGCCATCATAATAGACCTGCCCCGCAAAAAAGGGGGGCAAAAGAAGGCCAGCAGCCGGGGACTGCCAAAAAAAAGAGAAACAGAGAAGAAGGTAGACCAAACCGCAGGTGAGGCGTAGAGACCACGGTCCCATGTCGCCAATGTCGATGGCAACGTCAACGTGGCAGAAGTTTTCCGCCCCGATTTTCTCTTTTTTTCCCGGGCTTTTGCTTTATTTTAAGCGGCGGAAAGGAAAAAACTTTAACAGGGGCTGGCGGCAGCAGCAGCAGCTTTTCTCTTATAATTTTCAACCAGCGCTTAATTGTGACAAATGCGCTTTGGTACACAAGATTTTCTCATAATTTGGCTGAAGATTTAAGAGAGCAGGAGCAGGAGGAGGAGGAGGAGGAGGGGGCAGGCGCCGCCTCGGGGGAAAGGGCACCACAACCAACCTGGCAAATAGTAGATGGCCTCGGCCATCATGTCCCACGAATTGACACGGCAAATAGCACAAAAGAGTTGATATAAATAATAAATTTTCGTTTTATGATTTCGTGCAAAAGCCGCCGCCGCCGCCGCCGCCTGTCCAGGAGGGACGAGACATGAAGCTGCCAATTTGTGCTGCCTGCCAAATTGTGGCTAATAAATATCTCACCGAAAAGTGCCAGCATGGGGGGGATCCGGTTGGGAGTATGGGTGTACTCTGTAAGCTCTTCTCTCCTATAAAACATACAAAAGAAAAATTGTTTTGCACTTTCGTAGAGGCCGCTGCCGACGTTGCCGTTGCCGAAAAGTCAGCGAGTGTGAAATTACTTTTGTTCAGTCACACACTCTTGCCACAATTAAAAGCCATTAAAGTGTCTCGGAAATAGCCGCAAAACAACTACCAAAAATACAAATAGAAATAGAACTCTTCGCCACGCAATTCTTTATCGCAAGAATATATGTATGTGGAAAAGAAACGGGGGAAATAAATATCGCTATATATGTGGGGATTGTGAAGATAACGCATGATGACGTCTCCGTGGAGTAAAAGCCAGTCGAAAACAAAGATAGGTCGAGGAGGAGTGGAATGGAAAAGAAGGCCAGAACAGACGTCATGGTTAAAGCAAACAGGCAAAGTAAAAGTTTTCTTGAGATAACAAACACAAATATGTGTTTATGTGAAATAAAGAGGGCTAAAGATATGGCCAAGTGCGGAAATATCAACTACTAATCATTGGAGAATGTTCTTAGAACAGAAATCAGAGAACTCAAGCCACATTCCTCCTCAAATGGAACCTTGTACCTTCTTGTTTATCTGCTATAAAATTCACAAACCCTCTCACTAAGCGAACTCTCTTCATAAATGACAGATGTGCGAATGATTTATAACGTAAACAAACACACACACATAGCGCCCCGCCAAACGTTGCGCTTGATAAAAATCATCACATTTTTGGCAAAAGGCAAAGGCTAAGGCGAACTCTGTCGTTTTTCCCCATTTCCCCTGCATTTTCTCCGGCTGTGTGGCATTACAAGGAAACATTTCTCATCCAGTTTTGCATATTTTCTCCATGGCAAGCGGCACAGAACAGCAATTAAAAGACACATAACAGCAAATATGCATGTCGGGCGCGACGGGGCCAAACAATAATTAGCCCAAAAGCGGCAGCAGCAAAATGCAATTTCACCTCAAATGAGAAATATTTGCAAACACAGAATGCCATAGCCATAGGAAATGGCAGAAGCAGAAACAGAAACAGAAACTGAGCACAACAGCGATTAACATAAAAATGCAACAAATGGGGGCCAAAAGGGGCAAGTCTGAAAGTCATAAAAGTCCTATTAATGAATGAAATCTAAACAGAAAATGCTTGCTCGCTCGTTCCGAAAAAAAACCAAAACAAAACAAAACAAAAGCCAAAGCACAGCGAAACTTTTGCAAAAATGTTATAAATTATTTACAATTTATGACGGAGGGTCAGAGAGGGGGAAGAGGAGGAGTCTTTGGCTCACATTGTCATCGCCGTCTTTTGTGTCTACGGGCAATGCAATTACGTGCGGATTTCATTACTTTTCGTTTGCTCGTCCCCGTCTAAGGTTTTTTAATGCTCTTTGTATGTGATATAATGCGATTTTATAAGGCAGAAGGTATTATATGTACTATGAATCATTAGACAAAAAATTGGAAAAATCATTAAATAAACTTACTGAAAAATTAGCAGTTTTAATTAAAATATTCGGAGATTATTATGTCTAAAATTAGAAATAATTTTAAAACTTATATCCTTAAGAAATATTATTTTTTCGTCGTAATAATTTATAATGTAAATGCGGAGCTTGTTTTATGAAAACATTTCTTCAAGTAGGGGAAAAAAGTGTGACCAAAAGCCTATTTCATTCATTACACTTTGTAGAAATTGTGTGGCAACGCTGGACTTAAACAATTAGGCCAACTGAAGCCTTAAATGCTGAAGGTAAGAAATTGGTGTGGAATCGAAAAGATCTGCTGCCGAAGACACTGAAGAGATGGATAAATATAATTGGGTTTTGTATATCTGCTTTGCTTACTAATAAAAAACTGTCTAAATATAGTGTGACCTAATTTTACAGATAAAGCCTCTCTGCTAATATCATTTCAGAATTAAACAGGTATATGTTAGGTTTTTCTTGAAGAATTTAATGCATAGCTTAAACCCTTGGTGAGCAAGTCGTGGCTCTTTCGGCTCCTTCTATTTTCCGTAATGTTTTTTGGAAGGCGACTGCAAGTCATCCCAAATTGATCCCTTTTTAAATGTATTACAAAAATATTTCCATATTTGAATCACTTTATTTTCAAATATTAAATGACCTGTACCACAATATCTAATAGCATGTAAGATCATCCAAGAACTATTACATTTCTTTTTTTCAATTACCAAAGAGAACTCGCAACTTCGTCTTAACCCCTGGCTTTAACTAGTTCTTTATTCTAAAAGGAGTGTCTATCCCCCCTCGGCTTTACCGACTTGGCATAAATCGCGAAAGGAAGAAAATTTAATGCACTTCAGGTGAGGTAAACCAAAGGGCGCCTCCCTTATGTGTCTGATTTGCTGACACGAGGGCCACGGATAAAGGGGGAAAACTCTCAGTTAAGCTGCCTGCAAATTATATTAATATCGGGGCTCTTCATATCATATATATTTTTTCCGGATTCACTCCATTTTTTTTGGTTCAGCTTGCATGCAAGGTTTGTATAAGTTTCCCCAATTTCCTTCTTTTTTCTGTGCATTCTCTTTCTGTTTGAGTATATTAAAAATACGTATTTTTTCTACATAAATGCCGAGAGAGAGAGGGAGGAGAGGAAAGGTGCTGGTACTGGCCTAACCGAAAGCTGTAATTTATTTTAATGCCGGGTATTTATCATGATACACATACGTTTCTCAGGCTCGTTGGGGTAACACCAAAAAAAAAAAGATATTTCTATGTGGAAAATTTGTCGGTATTTTGTTTTTACATAAATTGTAAATTAAACATTTAAAGTGCCATGAAATTGGCACTGACTCTCTAAACGTGAACCCTAAAAACACATGGCCTCCGGTAATGCCGGTGCAATGGTTCATTAAAAATACATAAAATCGGTACACTGTCCACCATGCATTCCCACTCCCGAGGATGAGAGCTGAAAACTAATATTTATCTAACAAAATTAATATGGTTTGTAAGCCAAATAGAGACATAGTGGCGGCGGGAGGATAGCAAAAACTGTTTGTCTAACCAAAAACAAACGACCGAATGTAGCACAATTTTCGGCAATGCATCCTCCTCCCGAACCGGACCGGGCTGGAGGACCCTTTTCGAGCGATAAGCCAAATAAATAACGCAGGACGACAAACCAGAGGTCGGCCGGCAGGCCAGCAACGTTGGGGATGCATTGTTCAATAAATCTATTTGGGCCTCTAATCGAAACGCATCCCGGCCGGCATTGAGGTGAGAGAGAGAGCGCGGTGGCAGAGTGGAGAACACCTGGAAAAGGCAACAAATTGCCATTGGATGGGCACAAGACCGGAAGCAGCAACAACATATTAATCCAAATTAGCATCAAAGTGATTTAATTGCTTGGAATTTCGGCGTTGGCAAACACTTTTCGACTTTTCGAAGGACCCTGGGCCGTACGTCGGACGCACTTGTAAACAAGCCCAAAGAGTGGTGGTGCATCCCCACCTGGCTGCATTTTGTCAACATTTGGCCATCGATCAGGCTAAAACAGGACTCGCACACACACATATATATCTGCTGCAATTTAAGGTCCCTTGAAGCGGCTGCTCCTTCGAATAAAATGGGGTAAAATGAAGCTCTCTCTCATCCAAAGCCCTTGGCACGATTTATGTGGCTTTTAGTAATATGAGCAAATATATTACGTGACGGATCAGAGAGGCGGAGACCTGGTCGGAGGACAACTAATTGAATTGCTGCCGCTGAAAACGAACAAACTCGAAACTCGAAATTAATAGGCGCACATCAAACATGAAATGAAAAAAAAAAAAAACCAAACCAACTGAGGAAAGCCCAACGCCCACCGACTGGCAGCTGGCAGCGAAATTAAAGGGAAAACCTATAAAGACAGGACATTAGGACTCGACCAAAGGGATAACAAGTGTAGCCAACTGTGTGTAGCCTTCGAGGCTTGAGCAATATTTATTGAGTACGTGATCTTCTGACCAAATCCGAATGTGAGCGAGAGTTTTGAATTTTTTATTGCCCCCCGGGATGGCCGGCACACCATCAAAAAAAAAGTGTCCTCCCCACATAGATATACATATATACTATATATGGGTATGTGTGTCCTCTGACAGCTGCCAACTTTTGGCTGTCTTTGGTGGCCTTTTTTTTTTGGTCTTCTTGGCATGCAAAAGGCGGACAGCAAAGTGGCTTATTAAAAATTTTGTCAACTTGCGAGTTTCCTCCAGTTACTCCTCCAGCGATTCCACTTTTTTATGACTTTTTCACACTCCCCTGGCCCCATGCATATATATTAGCCAAAAGATGCACGCTCTTTGGGGTTTCTTCAAGTCATTAAAGACTTACATGACTTATTTGCAATGGCATTTTTACGGTATTTGATTTGGCTTCTTAACTGAAGGGTCTTTTTTATATTAATTGTATATCTTTTGAGTTAAGTTCTAGGAAATGTTATGAATTTCATTTTAATATTGATTGTTTTTGGGGATTTTAATTATTATAGTAAACTCAAATAGTATTGAAAGTTTTCAGAAGTACAAGAAAATATGAGAATTTTCACTAATTCAAGAAAACTCTTCACTAAACTCCGCCACCGATCGAACGTCAACATTTGTGCGGTATGCGTGTCACAGAATTCCGACTTGGGAATTTCTAGCGCACCCTTCGTAGGAACTTACGCTAATTGTGGACAAGAAAAATCTTAAATTTAAATCAATTTCAAGAAATAAACAGCTTTGAATCAAAGATGTAGTCAAAACTGATTCTATTTAATTTTTTGTATAAGATCCAAGTTCAATTATTGAACGTTTTCAACACTTCAAATTGATTTTAAGCGTTCCTACTCAAACGAACCCTTTAAATATAATTTTAGAATAACTTATTAAAGAATTGAAGTTTTTAATGAAGACAACGAACTCCTCCTGGGTCCCACAAAAACAATCCAATTGACGGCTAACAACAACAATAGCCCCGAACAAACACACAACACACACACACACATACAAACCCCCCATAAACCTGCCTGCGCCGCACTTGTTGGTTTTTCACGACCCCAAAAAGTATGCTAAAAAAAAATCAGGCGCATAATGAAGCTGCTCATAAACGAAGTGTCTCCGTTTGCGCGTATATGTGGGTGAGTGTGCGGGTGTGTGTGTGTGTGAAATGTTTACTTGCACCCGCGAGTGCACACCACACCCACATCCTCCCAACTGAGGCTCCAAGGAGCCATTGTTCGCCATCTCGCACACATAAAAAACACTTAAAACGCCGTTAAGTTAAAATAATAAAGTTAAGCGGCCGCCGGGCAGCAACAAAATCTAATGTGACAATGGGCTACAACAACAGCAGCAGGCAACAACAAAAAAGTTGCAACAATTGCTGACATATTTCACAATGTGCAACAAAAGCGGGGAGAGTGGGGGACACACACGTGTGTGTTGTGAGAGGTGAGAGGAGGTGACAAAAAACTAAGCCAGCACAAAAGGTAGCTAAAGCCACACACGACGAGAGGGCATGAAGGCTGGAAAGAATGGAAAAAAGACACCGAATGTTGGGCATATTTTGCATTGTTGCCTACACACTCACACGCACAACAAGCACACACACACACACTCACTCGCATATGGTAGAGAAAGGGTAACGTGGAAAGTGGAAAAGCCTTTCCTTTGGGCCTCCTTTCGGTGGCCTTTTGTTTCAATTGTCTGTAGTTTAGGTTTTAGGCGTGCGAGCCTCGTTATAGGTAACTGTAACTGTGACTGGTAAGTGTCCTGTGTGTGTGCGAGTGTGTGTTCGCCGGGTGTCCTTTGCGAAACAATAAAGGACTGTCAACATATGCGCGAGCCACGCCACCCGTGCACGCGTCTCTGGAATGGCGTGCGAATTATTGCCCAGGAAGATATGACATTAAATTTAATGAAATGTTCAGAAAATGCTAAAATCCATGTACTCCGGTGGTGTCCAAGACTGTGTTTTTGTTACGAAAGTGAGGGGTGTAAAATCGAATTCGCGGGGAAAATAAAGTTTTACGTGGAGCTGGCGGAGATTTGTGGAAATGTTTGTACTTAAATTTAAAGAATATGTGTTTCCATATCTTAAATAAAATGGTATATTAATAGGTTGAGCTACGCCCCCTGAGTAGGTTAACAATATTAATGAATGAACAATGAAGGTTTGGAATATGTGATGTAAAAATATGATTAAGGAAAATTGGATCTTGATGAAATAAATTTAAATCTTAATTCATTTGACTTTAGGGGTACTACAAAACACATATGGCAACCAGAATAATTATGTATTCCTTTAAAAAGATGTTTGAAAAGGGTTTCAACTAAGTTTTCTAAAAGGAACACACACCACATACATCGATATATAAATATTATAAAGCACAACATCAATATTAAGAAAAACACTTGATTAAAGAGACACAACATGCGACACCAATAACACAACAGATCAGTGGCTATTTCAAGTTGGTAATACGTATCATTAACGCTTTTTCAGAACTATTATAACGGAAGTTTACAGTAAACTATTTGCAAAATTTCCTCTAAGTAAAGAAAGGTAAAAGGGCAATGGATGCCTTTATATTCACTTGATTTTAATTTTTGACTGAAGTAATTACAAATTCATTCATTGAACCTAATGCTTAAGAAACACTATTTTTTAAACTCTTTGTCAATATGTAATATTCAAAATGTAATATTCAGTCTTCTCCAAAAGAAGCGCTTTTGCCCTTTAAGTAAAATAATTAAAGAGATATTCGGTAATTAAAAATTAACCCTAACCGGAGGATGAGAAGAAAATTCGACTTTACAGCTTTGTTTGAAATTCACTTCTTTTATCTTATCAAAATGTATTATTCAATCTTCTCAGTAAAAAGCTGCTGCTTTAAAAGTAAAATAAAGAACTAATGTTCAAAGAATGTTGATAATTTAACATTAACTCTTAACCGGAGGATTCTAATTTAATAAGAATTTGAAAGTTTCTTTTATAAATGCAACTATGCTAATAACTAAATACTTTGGAAGTGGTCTTTATTAAACCTTAAGCTTTAAACTTCTCAATTTAGAAACTCATTTTAAGCCGAACATATCAACTTTAACACTGACTTTAACCTGGACCTCTCCTCAGTAAACATTTCTCCATATCAAACTCTACTTCTACCAACTTGAAATAGCCACTGAAGTTAAGGACATGGTACAACCTTTTTCCGATCCCTCTCACTTCGCCAAAGACTTCCTCAATGGGCCACGAGAGCGCATACTTACTGACACTGAGCGGCATGAGGGCGCTCTGCAGGTGACTGAAGATCTGCCGGTGGTGGTGATGGTGGTGGCCACCCAAGCTGGCGCCGCTGAAGTACAGGTGGTTCTGGTGCAGCGACAACTGCTGGTGATGGTGGTGGTGGTGGTGGTGATGATGTTGTTGCTGTTGCTGCTGCAACTGCTGCTGCTGCTGCAAGTGGTGATGCTGCTGCTGCTGATGGACCATCAGTTGCTGCTGCTGTTGCTGGTGTTGCTGATGCGAAAGATGTTGCTGCTGTTGTAGATGCTGTTGCTGCTGCTGTTGCGAGTGTTGCTGCTGCTGCGAGTGCTGCTGCTGCTGCTGCTGCCCGTAGGCGGCATGTTGCTGCGGTATTGCTGCTGCAGTGGCTGCTGCCGTCGGCAGTGCAACAGCTGCTGCTGCTGCCGCCGCTGCAGCGGATGCTGTGGCCGCCGCCGCCGCTGCCGATGCAGTTGCAGTTGCTGTGGCCGCTGCCGCCGCCGTCGCTGTGGCCGTGGCTAGAATGTGATGATGGGTGGTGGTTGAGGATCGATGCTGGCTCTGGACCGTATTGAGGCTGTGTATGGAGGCGTGCACCGCCGACTGATAGATAATACCGTTGTTCGACATGGCCGTCATTGACTGATGGTGGGCCGCATAGGCGGCCATTGTGGGCTGGACCTGGACGCCCATCGAGGGCTGAACAGCCGCTGTGGCGGCCACAGGCGCCAGGGGCAGGGATCTGTAGCCAGCCATGGCTGCTACTGGTTAGCTTTCCTTTAACTTCTGTTCACTCCAACCGATCTCCGATCACTGATCACTGATCACTGATCACTTGATCACTTAGTCACTTTGGATAAACCCGATATTGTTCCGCCTGAAGCGTCTTTTCGCCTGGCGCTACGTGAGGGAACTGAATGGACCGCGACCGGGGCGGATTATTTCCTACAATTCGTTCGTGAAATTTGTAAGTTGAATTATTTTGTTCTCAGCCATAAATTAGTGCGGGGGAAGAGTCGTTTTTAGGCTTAGTTCGGGTTGATAATGTCACTCCGTGACGCTGATAAGGTCCGCCGTTTATCTGGACAGCTTCTCCAGCTTCTTCTCCGTCTCAACTCAACGCGACGCGTGTGTCAACAGAGATCTCAAAGCACAAATTTCACAAATTTCCTGGACACTAACTTGGCAAATGTTGAAATATTTATTAATGTAACTTTTGGCTTAACAGAATGTGGTTACCTTTTAGGCAAGGTATTACACGAAACTGAACCTTGAACTGGAGTTCAACTGCAAATGCGTTGCCCAAGTCAGAAATACATATTATATATATGAGAAGATATATATATTTATCCAGCGTTATCAACTGACAGCTGCCAGCTGAAAACTAGACTTAGATAAGAGCCTCAGCCCTAGTCTCGTGTTCCTACAAGAATTTCGTGAATCACAAATGCCGGGAAATATCAAAACAAAGAGCTTATCTTAGGTATTTACACTAGGACACCGATTAACAACATCAATCAACCAATAATATAGCTACCAATTAAATTAAAAGGCACATTAAACACACATGAATATACATAAATATATATACTACATATATATATACTATATAAATAGTAGTCCTGGGGCTTAAGTACACCAATTTAAATTGACGACACAACATCGAGAGGAACAACAAACAACAAGACGAACGGAAGAACGGAAGGCAAACAACTCTGGGGAAATGTGTAAACAAATTACATAAACAAATTGAGGCAAATGGCAAGATTCTCCCGATTAAATCATGTTTGCCAGATCAACCAATCCGTGGACAAATATTGAAGCAGCCATCTCCTCCGGCTTCACGTAAGCAAGCCTCTCTCTCTCCCGCAGCGGGATACGTAAAATCGGCGACGTAACGCGATGGCTTTTCAACGCAGGCCTAGGAGGAGAGCCACATCCGACACGCTTGGCCAAGGTCTGAGAACTGAAAACTGAAAATGGAAAGCGGAAAGCTGAAAGCTGAAAGCTAACAGCGGGCAAGGACGCTCGGCCCTCGGAGGAACGACAGGATACGAGCCGAGTTCGGGCCGAGTTATGGCACTTGTGCCCGGATTCGTCGGTTGCCAGCATGCTTTGGGCCTAAGCAAGTGCGAGTGAGAGCAAAAACTACCATGGGCCATGGGAGATGATGGATGTGGCAGTGGTAGGGGTAAGCTTCCTTGCAAAACTACTACTCATAGTTATCATAAAATATATCTAAGAACCAGGAATAAACCGCCAAGATAACTCCATTTTCACATAATATTTAGCAAAAATATTTACCAGTTTTAAGCGTCATCTCTATATTCTGATAAACTCCTACCGACATTAGCCTAATTTCTCTAGAAAAGCCAAAAAGGAACCAACAACTGTGTGTGGGTTGGTCGACAACAGCACCTACACACCCGCCCACACACACAGTCGGGCTTCTATTGCACAACACCACGAGAGTGTGAGTGTGTGTGTTTGATAATATTTAGGGGTTGTTCCCGACCATTAGAGACCTGCGCAATAGATCAAACCCCTGCCACCTAAAACTGGGAGGCTCGTCGTCGTCGTTGTCGTCGTCAGCGTCGTCGGCTCCTCTTGGTCCTACCCCAAAAAAAGCCAGCGAAACCAAAACAATAACAAAGTCCAGGGAACACAAAACACAAAAAAGAGGGCTGGCCGGAAAGGTGAGGTGAGCTGAGGTGAGGAGCCCCTGCACGTGGCTGGAAAACCCTTTGGACACCTTACACCTTTCGGGGGCAGTCAAGTCCTTGTAGTTGTGCTGGAATTTTTAATCAAAACCGAAGCGCAACTATGCAACACGGCCAACGGTTGCACTCCAACCACATTCATGGCGGATATTTAATATATATTTTATTATAAATACACACAGTTTGGTCGCACATATTAATAATTGGGTTATGGATGGAAAATTCCAGGCGGGAATTTGGAGCCTACTAAACATGACTTTTGGGTCATCTGCAAAATATTGATGAAACATTTTAGGAGCCCATTTCTACATAAAGTTATTCAGATAATAATTTAGATAACCATGTTAGTGGGTTTCTCAAAATAAATGAAGCATAGGAAAAGCGAATTTTAAATATTAGGCTACACTTAAATAAATAAAAATGTATCAACTGATGTTGATGACGTCACAAAAAGCAGCAATTAACTTTGAAATATAGATTTCATTCTAGAAACCAACATTATATCAAAGATATTTTTCAGTTACACCTGATTATAGAGATGTTCAATTATTAATATATGAAAATAATATAGATATAATTAATAGAACAAGATAAACAATTACTTCCGGTGTACTAAAAGCTTTGTTCTAGTCATTTTCCAAAATTTACTTGATAACCACCTAGCTTTATAGTTCCGCAAAAGACTTCCAACAGTTTTTGGTTTAGTTTTAGTTTCAGAGCCATGTGGGCAGTATTCACTTTTAGCCTTTTTCTAATGTCCACCATGCTGGTGGATGCAAAATTCAAGAGTCTTCACTGTACCGTTTACGATGAGAATTATGGAGATTTTCCTGTGTGTAGAATCAAGGCCATAAATCGGTACAGAAACTCGATTAGCGTTACCTTTAGGCAGAAACAGACAGCCGAGAAGGTTATAGTGAGTAATTTATAAAATAAACAATATCCTCTGCGTCCTATTCCTATTAAAAAATGCAAAACGTATTAATACCTCTTTAAAGTACACAATATATTATATTTATTATATAATAAATACATTTCAACAGGTTCGAATGGAGGTCTTTAAAAGGGCCAATGGCTGGCGACCATTTTTGTACAACATTTCGGGTAACCTTTGCGATTTGTTGGAAAAAAACAACAACATAGTCATGGCCATTGGCTTGGCCTACCTGAGGCCATATCTAGGCCCCAACGTTTCTTGTCCTTTCAAGGTGAATTAGTTTGACTGAGACATCATATGTAAGTTTTTTTAACGATTCCGATTTGCAGGCTAATGCTACGATTAAATGTGAGAATCTTGAGTTCGATTTGGATCATTTTCGAAATCGTTTTCCCATCGAAACGGGTGAATACGCATTGAGGCTGAGCTTTTACTACCAAAGAAGTCTTAAGATGTCTGTAAACGGTTCGGCAGAGTACTCCAACTACAAAGAACATTAAATACAGCTGATACAATTTTGTTTCTGGTTTAAATTTTTGGTAAAACTTCTTATTTATTCTACAAAACGAGAAAACTCTGACATGAATCAGAACCTTTTAGCAGGAATAAAATAAAATAACAAAATCTAAACCTTTAGCTTATTGCAGTTTAACAATGATTTCAATTTAATTGAACGCGCTTTTTTTAAGCTTAAACACATTAGCAGCTTAATGAGCTTCCCGAATATAATTACACCATTTTTGGGTTTAGTTTGCCAACCAAAAGTCATGTGGATGGTATTCTTTTTAGCCCTTTTCCTGATGCTCACTCTAAAGGTAGAGAGCAAGTTCAAGAGTCTTCACTGTAACGTTTACGATCAGGATATAGGAGAATTTCCACTTTGCAGAATCAAAGCCATGAATCGCAACAGGAACTCAATTAGCGTTACTTTCCGCTCGAAAAAGTACCAAGACAAGATAATGGTAAGATCTGAATAGTCGAGATAATATATAATATTAATAAATGCAATCACAACAGGTTCGAGTGGAGACATTTAAAAGGGCCAACGGCTGGCGGCCTTTTCTGTTTAACTTTACGGTTAATGTGTGCAACTTCTTGGAGAAGCGGAACAACTACCTAGCAAGTCTTGGATATTCTTACCTGGAACCGTACCTAAAAGTCAACTACACTTGTCCTTTGAAGGTGAATAAGTCCACTAATCCCATTAAAGATCATTACAAATGCTATGTTTGGCTCACAGATCAATGACACAATTCGGTGTGAAGGTTTGGAGCTGAACTTCGAAGAATTTCGTGTTCGTTTTCCCATCGAGACGGGAGAATATGGCTTGAGGTTGGGCTTCTACTACAAGACTGGCATCAAGATATCTATAAACGGTTCGGCGGAGTACTCCAACTACAGGGAACATTAGATCAAGCAATTATCCTGCTTTCTTGTTATAGAAATACAGTGCAATCGTGTTCTTTAAGCTGTGTAATTTTTCATTAATGTAAAAACATTTTATACAAATCATAAAGGTGTATCACGGTACAGCATTCCGTGCGGTTGAGGTTGATTAGCTGATCCTTTCATATAAAAAAAAATTGCAACACGTTTCGATAGATACTTATACATAGATGAGACCTTGCTATATACATTTGCCATAAAATCAATGCATTAACCATAAAATGAATACATTTACTATAAACTGAACACATTTACCGTAAAATAAATACATTTACAATAAAATGAATACATTTACAATAAAATGAATACATATACCATAAAATGAATACATATACCATAAAATAAATACATATAAACCAATATACAATATACACTTTTGCTTATTGCAATTTAACAATAATTTAAGTTTAATTGAACGTGTGTTTTTTTTTACAGCTTCAACCCATTAACGGGTATTATATTCTGTTCCCCAAAATATTATCACCATTTTTGGGTTTAGTTCTCCAAAGAAAAGCCATGTGGCCGGTATTCCTTTTAATCCTCTCTCTAATGACCTCCATAATGGCGGAGAACAAATACAAGAGTCTTCACTGTAATATTTACGATCAGGCTGTAGGAGAATTTCCACTTTGCAGAATCAAAGCCATAAATCGCTACAGGAACTCTATAAGCGTTACCTTCCGAGCGAAGCAAACCATTAATAAGATAATGGTAAGTTTTGGAGAGACGAGAATATGAAACGAGCCTTTTATATGGGGATTCGGAGCAGGTTCGAGTGGAGACGTTACAGAAGGCCAACGGATGGCGGCCGTTTCTGTACAACTTGGTTAACATGTGCAGCTTCTTGGAGAACCGGCACCACTTTCTTGGGAACATTGGATTTTCCCTGCTGGAACCGTACCTCAAAGGAAACCCGTTTAGGGTAAGTACATGTACTAATCGCATACTTGAATTCTATATAAAAATTATTACAACTACTACGGTTGATTCACAGGCCAATGACACAATTATGTGCGAAGGCTTGCATATGGACTTCGACAAATTCCGCCTCCGTTTTCCCGTCGAGACGGGAGAATATGCTTTAAGGCTAAGCTTTTACCACAATGGAGTTATGAAAATATCTTTGAACGGTTCAATGGAGTACTCCAACTACAAGGAACATTAGATCTCAGGTGCATACCAATGATCAAAGGAATTCTACGGAAATCTCTGGAGATTTCTGCAGACTAATGTTATAAAATAATAATAATAATAAATAAAGATTTGTCAAACTGTTATTAAGTCATTAAATGTATTTCGGTTAATTGTGGCCGTAATATATCACCGATAGATATATGAAAAATATACATTTGTAGTCTATTAATAACTCACATAAAAATGGTTATTTAATGAGTTCATTAAAAGGGTCTTAATTTTGATTAAACGCATAAGCTTTCAATGATTTTTCCGCTTTGGTTTAGTTGAGTTCTCCAAGCCAAAGCCATGAGGGCAGTGTTCTTGTTAACCCTTTTACTGATGTCCTCCTCCGTTGGACATAAGGTGGAGAGCAAGTTCAAAAGTCTTCACTGTAACGTTTACGATCAGAGTGTTGGGGAATTTCCAGTTTGCAGAATCAAAGCCCTGAATCGCTACAAGAACTCTATTAGCGTTACTTACTTGTCAAAGAAGCACCAAAACAAGATTAAGGTAAGTTTTGATAAACTCAAACGAACCTCTTGTTAAATGCCTTCGGATCAGGTTCAATTGGAGTTCTTTAAGAGGGCCAACGGCTGGCGGCCTTTTCTCTATAACATTACGGTTAACGTGTGCCAATTCATGGAGAAACGCAATAACTTAATCCTGAATATAGCTTTTTCTTACCTGGAACCGTACCTAAAGCTTAACTACACTTGTCCTTTAAAGGTGAGTATATGTATTAATTACATATTAAAGTTCTATCTAAGAAAAACTTCTTGTTTGGTTCACAGATCAATGACACAATTAAGTGTGAAGATTTGCAGTTTGACATGGAGCAACTCCGTGGTCGTTTTCCCATTGAGACAGGAGAATATGCGGTTAGGATGGGATTTTACCACAAAGGAGCCATCAAGATCTCTGTGAACGGTTCATTGGAGTACTTAAACTACAGGGAATATTAGATCAAGGAATTCGATGCATATTAACTAATAGAATCATTTTAAAATGTCATTTAAAAGTCAGGAGGACTTCCATTTTAAAAGTTTATCCAAAAACAAGTAAGAAAAGCTAACTTCGGGCGGAACCGAAGTTTATATACCCTTGCAGATAATTT